>JAFVLL020041224.1:0-14262 GCA_021397915.2 Tor tambroides | reverse complement strand
ATATATAAAACTATTTAAAAGAAATGTCTTTTGAAGTTTCTATTCATCAAAGAATCCTGAATCCTATTCCTTGAGCACCAAATTATATTAGAATGACTTATGAAGGATCATATGACACTGAAGACTGGAGTAATGGCTGCTGAAATTTCAGCTTTGGCATCAGAGGAATAAATGACATTTTAAAATGTATTTAAATGGAAAACAGTTATCATAAATTGTTATATTATTTGACAATATTACTGTTATCACTGTATTTTGGTCAAAAAAGAAAAGAAAAAAAAGCTCATTATAGATTGAGCTACATTATTATTATAGAGAAGTTTTATTCACAAAACTTGATGTTAAGACCTGCAGTTAAAGATTTGCCAATACTGTCCATGGAAAACATCGAGAAACAAATATATGAATAAATTAATAATAATAATTTAAGCAATATGTGTAAATTTCCTATTGATCATTGAATCAACAATAAAATAATGATTAAATGATGGAGAGGATCATTAAAATTGGGCATACATCCTAGTATATCTTAGTGGAAAAAAAAATCAGAATGCAAATAGACAATATTTTTTGTGTCCTCATTTCATAATTGATTGTACATAAATTAAGTTATAATTGTTACGTGTATACAGTCATTTACAATGTCCATTTCTGACTACAGAGAAACAAAAAGTTAATCATATAGCACCTGTGCAGTTCTGTTTCAATCAGACATTGAGGTCAGTGCTGCTGCTAATCATAAAGATGAGTTGATTCCACTCCAAAAACACAGTATATGAGTAATCCTTTCTGAAATTAGAAATTATCAGCTCTCAAATCCGCCCATATTAAAGCGTGGTTAATACTGTCCCATGTGAGTTACAGCTATTATACATTCAACTATGGTTCTCTGTGAACAGAAGGAAAAATGACCAAAAAAAAAAAAAGAGAGGAAGAGGGATTTGGTTAAAAAAAAAGCACAGAGAACAGAAAAGACAGTGAAAAAGGGCTAGAGAAGGAAAAAGAAAAAAAAAAAAACAAAGCGAAAGAGGAGAAACTTGGCACCTCAGCCACACACTGTCATGTAGGCAGGCTGACATCATCATTGTAAAATTGGGAGGCCGGTTTCGTCTTTCCTGCAGATGTGGAGGCCTGATCACATTCCGTGGGCCTGTGCCACTTTTCATCAACATCCCCCTTCACCCCTCCCTTGCAAACTCTCTCTCCTGTGAGGAGACACCATCAGAGGGTTGTGGGTATGTCTGTGTGTGTGTGGGGGATAAGTTGTTGAAAGAAGTATGTATAGGCACATCACTGAGAAACAAAGAATATAAAAATGGGTGTGTTTGTGTGTATGAAAAAGTGAAAGAGAAACCTGAGGTTCGTACTGATGTGATGGATCTTCCCCAAGGTCTTCCAGCGTGTTGGTGTCCCTCAGGGTTCCAGTTCGGGTCCTCTGCACTTTCTCCTGTATTGGGCCTTTAGTCTCTTCTGGTGTCCACTACAGAGCTTGTATTCCCTAGGCCTGGCCCCCGAGCTGCCCCCTGGGCCTCCACCTGGGCCTGATTGGATCCTGCTGCTGCAGAAAGCCTTGATTTACGAGAGCAGAGCGCCAAGCCTCAGACATGCAGCTGTGTGTCGGCAGGAAAGGGAAGTTGTGCATCACACGGTGTGTGTTTTACGGGGGAGAGTCACGCCCTGGCGAACCAGACAGCACAGAATCTGACTCCATGATTGACAGGTGTCAAGGTGGTGTCTGACACGAGCTGAAGTGCAACGTGTTACACAGTTTTCAGCAAAAGACTACAGGCCAGGAGTTTTTTTCTATCAACAGAATAAAAACTAAATAGATAAATATCATTAAGAATTAGTATAGATGAAAGTAACTGAACTCTGATATAAAAACAACCTCCAAAGTCCAAAAAGAGCACTTTAAAAAAAACTAATCTACAAAAACACCTATTTAACATACACAAGTTAATATTAAGTAACTACATTTTAGACAAAATGAGCAACACACAGTAGTTTTATTCCTGAATGAATGAGTGTTCTTAAACAAATTGTCTGAGTAAATGATTCAGTGACTCACTCAGAAACAGTCACTTGTTTCATTCATGAATGAATCAAATGTTATTGAATTAATCACTCACTTACAAAGACAGTAACTTTTTTTGTTCATGAATGAATAAACAGTTGTTGAAAAAAAATCAGAAGCATCCTAGTGTTAGGAAATAACATTTGAATGAAGTTTAAACAGTAAAAAATATGTTACAATGTTTTGTGAATCAGCACATTATTTTGTGAATCAGGCTTTGGTTATAATTGCACCAAATCATTGTATCACAGTTCAGATGCAAAGGATCTCAAAGGCACAGCAGCACAAAACAGATTGCTTAATTCTAAGCATATGAGAAAGGGTGGAAAAAATGCTCATGAAAAAATAAATTATGACTTTTGTAGCGCAGATGCACAAAAACACTTTAGAAATATTATTAATAGACCTCAGAGGGAAAAAAACAATAAAACAAATGTTCCATATGACCGATAAATAATCAAATAAACTGAAATAAAAAACCAAACTGCTTGGATATTTATTATGATCTGAAACTATTTTATGTTTTACAGTTAAGTTAAATTATAAATCATTATGCTCCTTACATATAAGACCATAATGCACAACCATTCCTTGAATTAAATAATGTATATTCAGACTCACAACTGTTTCATTTACAAAGTCCTGTAAACTTCTTTGACAAATACAGCCACAGGCAGTGTGTTGTGGTGGCACACAGGTTTCATCTGATACACTGAGCTGTACAGCACATGCTGCTTCGGACGAGAAGCAAATGGGGCGCACGTCCAGCAGAACCAATCCATTTGGTCAGGCCCTTTCAAATCCATTTCCTACATGCATATCCCGCAATTTCAACACATTGTCCACGTGCAACGTCTGAGACAAGGGCTTCTTCAGCACAGCTAAACCTGCACGGATCATCATCCCCATACTTCACCGTATTTAACGTATTTCAAATATTCCACATGGATCTCAGTACTACGGTATGGCAAATTTAAAATTCATTCAATTTGGTGTGGTATTTTTGCGTCTCCATTGAGAGCTTCAGAAACTCGGACTGATTCAGAGAATTAGCACGAATGTGTCACTTCCAGTAAAAGTGCGTTCACGTCAAGACCGGGTTATGCATTAAGCATATGCATGTGGGCAGTTTTTCCTCTTTCCTGCAATAAAATCAATTAGCCATACGTAATAAATCTAAAGATTGACACACGATGCAGAAATAAACTTTCCATGTACAGGGACCCCTAAAGTCAAAAATCTTGCCTGCGCTCGAGACACATGTTTCAGTACTTCTCTGAGTGTCAGATAAAGTGTTTGTCTGGAATACTCTTCGTATGACTTACGAGCTCAGCAGTTTCCTTTCCTCCATCAGAACTGTTGGCAAAGTTTGCCCTGTGTTGCTAATCTGAAGCCAGTTTGTCACTTATAACTGCTCAGATTAAGATTTGGTAGGGGAAGTTTGATCCACGCCAGCATGCAGGAACAATGGGCCTTCAAAATTTCCTCCCTCGGTCTCTCTTCCACAGTATTTATGATGCTCAAATGTGAAGTAATTGGATAGGTGGAAGAAATATGATGTGCTCTGTCGATAGAAAAGAACGACGCAATGAGAGCTGTTGGAAAATGTCAGGCTTCTATCGTTTAGCCCGGTACAATAATGTGTTTCATCGTTCGCATTCTGATCCACACATCCTTCATGCGGTAAACCGAAGAAAACTCCCATGAGCCCCCTGAAGATTAAGTCAGAGTCAGAGTAAGTCTTAAGTGGAGATGAGTCTAGTGGACATGAACCGTTCTCCAGAGTCAAATTCAAGAATATCATACTGCAATAAGTTCTGGCTCCACGCTTATTTGACTAATTCATAAAACTGCTGGATTCTCAGTAGAGCAGTGTCAGGTTGTGAAGAAGGGCCTGCGTCTTGGGGTTTTCAGTTAAAATTTGGCGCTCGCATGCTGCCTAACCGTAGGACAGGCCCATCAGTGAGAGAAAAGGAGCAGAATCCACTGCGGTCTTCCCGTGGGAGATGGGAAACAAGTTCAAGATTGCGTCGCGAGCGGTGCTCGCCTCTCTTCACGAATCACTGCTGTTGTCGTTCAGGTCGTTTCTCAGGAAGCGCTATCCAGATGGGAGCTGGAAAATCACCTCTGTTATTATACTCTGCGTCTCTCCATGTTGTTCTCAGTATAAATACCGCTGTGTAAGACTAACACAAATCTTAATAGGAAACTTACCTGTCTGAGAGTTTCGATCCACATATGCAATAAAGAAGTCCTACTTAGTGCTGTCTGCGGTGCTGAAACCTAATATGCATCAATGGCCGTCGGCCTCTTTTTGGCCTTAGAGACATGAACGCTTTTATAAACACTTATATTTTACAAAAACACACTCTGTATGTCCACTACTAAGGATTGCTTTTACATCTCACATACACAATTGTTCAAAAGTTTGGGGTCAGTATGTTTTTTTAAATACATATTTTGATTAAAAGTGACGGAAAAGACATTTATAATGCTACAAAAGGTTTCTATTTCAACAAAATGTTGTTATTTTTAACTTTCTATTCATCAACAAATCCTGAAAAAATGTATCAGTTTCCAGAAAAATATTAAGCAGCACAATCATTTTTAACATTGATAATAGTATGAAATTTATTGAGCACCAGATCAGCATATTAGAATGATTTGTGATTTATGACATTGAAGACTGAAGTAATGGCTGCTGAAAATTCAGAGGAAAAATTGCAATTAAAAATATATTAAAATAGAAAAAAAAATTAATTGTAATCATACCATTTTTGAACATTTTTTCATCGTTTACTCACCCTCAAGTTGTTCGAAACCTGTATGAGTTTCTTTCTTCTGTTGAACACAAAAGAAGAAATTTCGTATAACGTTGGTAACCAAATAGCTGACGGTAGCCATTGACTCCCATAGTATTTTTCTATATTCTAAAAGTCAGTGGCTATCATCAACTATTTGGTTACCAACATTCTTCAAAATTTCTTCTTTTGTGAGAAGAAAGAGTCTAATACAGGTTTTGAACAACTTGAGCATGAGTAAATGACAGAATTTTCATTTTTGGCAAAAATTCTTGAAATCGCTGGTACTGATAAGAGAAACATGTATTTTGCTTACCAAAATGTTTAGCACAAATGTGACATGCCAACGGTTCCTATTTGTAAATTGGAAACACTATTCATTCTTCCTAGCACTTAACCTGATACACATGAAACACCCAATTTAGTTATATTGCACAAAAATGTAGTATCCATTATTCAGGGTCTTAGGAAACCAGGACCATAGACTTTTCAGACAACTCTTTTTTTCAGTAAATTTTCAGAGAAAAGAGTGTTTTTCTGGAAGTTATCTCACAGGATGACCTTACACAGAAAAGAAAAAAAACGTTTGCAATTTCAATCAGCTTCCACAGCAAACACACTCATTATAGAATAAAGCACCACATGCTCCACCCACGAACAGCACGCCGTTGCTTTCCACACTGAGATGGAGACTAAAGCAGCAGACAGCTGGTGCAGTGGGGCCGGCCACATTCTCCAGCAGATCATTTTCACACGCATGCTTCAGCCTTTACGTTAACTGAGCCCAGCATCTCAGAGCTTTGCCAAGAGGGGCCTACCACCTGCAGCGGCCAAGCAAGCGCAGGCACGGAGCGCTACGCAAGATGCTAATCAACACAAAACAAATGCAAACTTTTTCCACAGAACGTCCATAGGGATTCCGCACTGACACCAGTTGGTGATGTAATCGTATCTGTCCTTTCTCGTTCATCACATTTAGAAATGAGTTTAGTAATATTTGCCTACAAAAACTTTGGGATTTTGTGTAATACTTTTTTTTTGTGTAATAAAATATCACAGTGCTGTAGCTCAGAGTATTTCTAAGTAGAACAACAATGATTATTTATATATTTTATAGATGTATCAACCAATTTTTTCCCAGATAAATCTATCAATTATTTTCTGATTTGTTGATTAATCCTTTGGTTAATTTACCAAAAAAAAAAAAAGGTCAAATAAAGTTTTATTCAAACATTTTACCATAAAAATGATTGCTTTACAAATAAAAAAAAAATATGAAATCCGTTTCAGCTATTTCTAAGAGAAAGACAAGTAAGTCAAGACAAGCATGTTTAGCAAACAAACTCACTATAAGTGATGTAATTTAAGGTTTTTAAATAAAGTTCAGATGGTCATACTCCTTAATTTTAAAAATAAATATATCACAACATAAAAATTCCCCATAAAAAAAAAGCCTAACAGGTCTAATAAATTACTTACGTAACATCAGAAAACTGGAGTGTTTACTTGGATTCAGGAAAAAAAACATAATAAAAACACAGCCCAACAGCTCTTTCTTTCCATCTGAACTCTCTTGTGCTTCCTGGGATCTTCGTTCTTATTCATTTCCATGCGGCTGCCTGCAGCTGTCCGTTCACACAACGTGCAGCCTTGCTAATTTTCCTACAGGGTGTGAGATTGATCGTGAACAGAAGAATGTCCGGTGAACTGAGCATGCTGTCTGTGAGAGCACTAAGCATGCCTTTGGATGATGAAGCTTCTGTTTTGGCCGGACAAGTTGTGTTTGTCTCTCCCTAAAGCTCATGGCCCAAAGCCAGAGCAAGGCACCCTGCATAGCACAGTTTGCTGTGTCTAATGAATGCATTTATCTCATTTGCCGGACAGGACGGCAAATCATTTACACTAGCAAATTCCTCTGACCACAGCTGGGCCCGAGTCTTAAAGCAAAACCCCCAACGGTTTTATTCACTCATCCATATTCTCTCATATTCATACTCAGGGTGTCAAGTAGCAGTTAAGCTGCTTCTAGTTTTGAAACTAGACCTACTTTAAGGGTCACAGAGCAGTATTTTCAGGCTGGAAAAGTTTTCAAACATTTCTTTCTTTGAAAAAGGGAAGATCAAGATGGCTATTAGAACTCTTTAGAGTTCAAAAGAGGAGGACTGCATACCTCATGAAAAACAGCACAGTAGAGGAGAGCCAGCATGTTGCTGAGGGCACTTTCGAGGCCACGTTCTCACGGTCTTATTCATTTAAACACAAAGTATTTGGACACTTTAGAGACACTTAAAATGTATGAATGAGCATATTATTAAAAATAAGCATTTTAAGCAAAATATTTGACAAAAAGGAGTTTTTGTTAGCCTTCAATAAATCATTCCAAATGAAGACACTCTCTGATTTTAATGTGATGAACTACTCTAGTGGTTATTCTGGTAGGACACCTGTGTGAACTCAAGAGGACCTGACTTCATACATCCAGTAAAATGGAACCTTGGGAACTGCTGATTAAAAATTGCAAAAATGGCTTAGAAAAGAGCAGCTAGTTCTGAGAAAAAGGTCGGGTTTTTTTTTTTTTTTTTTTTTTTTGAAAATTCCATATGGTTTGATATTTTATTAATTGAATGCAACAAAGTTCATACATTTTTAAGCATGACGTAAGTGGTCCACTGTATGTTCTACATAAACAGTTCATAGACATTTTAGGCTTTAAATATACTCATGGTGTTCTTCTACAGTATAAATTCAGCTCTGTTTGGAATTATGGAGCGGATCTTCACTCAGAGAAGAAGAGAAGCACAGCGGCTTTCACATGTTTCCCTAGAATGACATAAATCAGCAAGCACTTCGTTATGAAACAGTCATAACGAAAACCGGAGGAACGCCTTGAATTTAACCAGTGGATCTTCAGTGAGAGCAGCAGACAAATTAAGGCCGCATGGGGAAGAAAGGACACCACCTTGATACACAATGAAACCGTATAGCCGTGAAAATTTAAAGACCTATGTCAGGTAACTCGACCACCTGAGGACTTCTATGAACAGCTCTGCTGAGCGCTAACAAGTGTTCATCAAAAGCCCATGAGCTCGGTTTAGCAGATGGCATGAATCATTACCAGAACTGTCATTCCAAATTTTTCTTCCTTTGTTTGGGTTTCAACCATTTTATACACATTACATATTTTTCCATTATACTTTTTTTTAACCAACTATCAATGTAACATGTTCATTACAATAAATAAAATAATATTCATAATTTAAATAAATAAAATGAAAATTAACACATTTAATCCCGTTCATTACTACAGGCATCTTGGCTCACCAAACCACACTTACCAAGAGTCTCAAGACAAAAACATTAAAAAACTTTAAAATACAACACAAATGAAAGTATCATCCAAAGATTAAAAAATAGCACAGACAAAAATTAGAGTGCACTATTTCTTAATAAATATTTAAATATTGTTAAGTAATACATTAATTAAAAAATCTATTAAACAAAATTTCTAATGTCTAAAGCCAATTTTGTTATGTTCAAAGTTTATGGTCTATTCGGTATCTGGCAAAATAATCTAATTAATCAAATTACCTTATTTTGTGATTAAAAAAAAAACGGATTAATTTGCATATATCAATCAGCATATCATGTAATTAATTCAATAAAAATGTAACTAATTACCAGTCCAATTTTTCACATTAAGTAAATGTAAAGTTTTAGTAAACACAGCATGTGCTCCTCTACAGTCTACTATTTCAAATGATAGTGTTTTACATTAAGCGTTCCCCACCAAACCGCTACCAGCTCTGGAATCCTGGAGTGTCAGATTATTTTATACACAGCAACTGAGTCCTGTGCAACCACAGATCCCTGGCAATTCCTGTGGTAAATTCACATCAAACAGAATTCCCTGATCAGAGGATCACAGAAGCAGATCGCTAGTGCCAGAGCCCTGAACATCAAGGACACATACGCATTTTAACAGGTAATACGAACTGAATGCAAACGCAAACTACTGATCAACAAGCAGAAATGATATCTTGTTTTTGCAACAGTGTGCTTGTGGGTTTGTGGTGCGATTTAACACTCGCGTAATCCAATCATCGCTTTCTCTTTCTTTTGTTTTTTTTGGGAGCAACATCCCTTTGAGGGTGTACAACCGACCTTGGACGGCTTTGTCTTTAGCCAACGGCACTGAAAGATCCAATCAGTCAGTGAGCTTAAGTGAGTAGGGATCTGTAACGAACAGTAAAGACAGACAGAATGTTATAAAAACAAATATAACAGGTATACAGAAAGACGGTTTAGTCAGAGACAGCCGTTGGGGAGATTGGATCAAGATCTCCAAGTAGCCAAAAGTTAAATTTGATGAAAATGACCGTGGGGATGCTGAGGAGCTCAGCCTCTAAGCACCCATTCCATCTGTCTCATGTTACCACAATTTCTTTAATTGGCCCAACTGAAGCGCAGTCATTGATTGAGGCTATTTGCAGACAGGGCAAACATCTCAACCTCCTCAATTATCTCATTGATTACAATAATGCGGAAAATTGCCCACCGAGAGCTGGACAGTAAGTCAAACACCTGGCCAGAGCGTCAAACTCCACCGTTTAGATGCAGAAGTGTGGAGATGAAAAGAGCGCAGCTGTCAAACCATGCTGAAGAAATGAAATCTGAACAATTCGTCACTTCTTCTCACGGATTGGAAGAGCTCGCTCTCGACTTTGCAGGAAACATCATCTGTTTATCTCACTGTGGCATTTTGTTGAGTCTCCAAAGCGATCAGCGCTTGTGTATTCAAATATTTAACGGAAGAATGTTGCTTCGTTTCCATTACAAACAGCTCTGTTTTGAACAGTTACCAGACTGACATTTTTGTACAATTAGAACAGATAGTTTAGTAGAAAAAGGGCGACAGCAGAATGATCCATGTGGTGATCGGTATATTCCTCGGTTGCTAAGCCCGCAGAGGGTCAATGTTTTATTCTATCAGAGATAAACTGCGAGTGGATCAGATGGAAGAATTCAGGCATTGTTTACATTAGCTGTGCCCACCTAATCCCCATTACCAGAGAGGAATTCACAAGATGGCTTCCAAGCACAACTCAAAACACATGGATCCGACAAGAGGAGCTCATAAATTAAGAAATTACTTCATTTTGTGCTCTTGATTCTTCTCAGAGTTGCTAAACTTAGAAAAGAGGCGGGGCTGTGGGCATGGTTACTGTCATTTCAATACGTTTTATTCAAAACGAGACATGAGGGATGCATTGTTGTCTGGTCTTGTTCAAAATGAAAGAGAACGGAAGAATGTGACCCTTCATCATATGAAATCTGGTCGAAAGGATCGCTTGAACAAAACCATTGTATTTTGTCAGGATTTCCAAAAGAAGCTTAAAAGTATCTCCTAGGCTACAGAAACAGTCACAAAATGTCTTCAAGATGTCCATCAATCCACAACAGAACAACATTGGCTCAACTCGTAGGAAAGAAAAATCACAAATGAGACCTCTTTAATACACTGCAAAAAAAGAGAGATTTTATTACATATTTTTTCTTGTTTTCCAGTACAAATATCTAAAATCAAGATACGACAGTAAATGATGTCAAATCTTAAGTCTTGTTTTCGTGAAAAATGACATCAAAATTAAGTGAGTTTATGATTAAAACAAGAAAAAAAATATCTGCCAATGGCTTTAGAAAAATAAATCTAATTCAAATGGAAACCCACATTATTTTGCTTACGCAATTGACATATGTTTTTTCTTGTTTGAATCAAAACAAATTATTATTGACACATTTTTAAGGAAACAAGACTTAATATCTTACGTCATATTGCTTCTCATATAAATGTATCTTGATTTAAGAATGTTTTAATGTTTGTACTGGAAATGAAAATACTAAGGACATCATTTGGTGTATACAAGTTTTGTCTCTTAGAGATCAAATGGAAAACAAATGGAGGCTTCTCCTCAGAGGTTTAGAAGAGATCTTAATGTCGAGAGATCGTATTACCCGTTATCTACAGGAATCTCATTACCCTTACTGTTTGTCAACAGTTGTCTCATTTGAGTGTTTATTTCTCCTTTAGGTGAAACACCTGATACAGTTGACACTAAAATGAAATATAACTAGGAACTCCATTGAGTCTCCTGAGACATGAAAGAAGGATTTTCTTCACAGCTCATGGTTTTAGTAGCGACTACACAGGCCATGTGCGAATGCAACACTGTGAAAAGTTATTGGTTAAAGAACGTGTTACACACCAATCAGAGGGCACGTTACTGGTCAGGCAGCAGGGAGAGCATCCACATGTGTTAAAGATTTTAAAGATGCTGGCTCTGTGTATGTTTACAAAAGAGTAGGTCCTCATTAATGGATCATTAGTCATATGCACAGTAGTTTGGTTTGAATGTCCTCCATTTATCTGTGTCAGTCCTTTTTACTCTGAGAGGGCTCCTGAGCACACATGCATGTCATGTGTTGTGTGTTACTTGAGTGTGTACATTAATTGCATCTTTGTGTCTGGTAAAGATTTTAAAGACTCTGGCACATGTCATGTTTTTGCAGGTCATTCATCTGATCATTTGTTATGTGAAGAGGTTTAAGTGAAGTTTGAACCAGTTGGTCTTTCCATTTGCACAGTAAGAGAAGAAAAGACAGTGTAAATATTTAAATGTCTTTAAATCTAATTGTGTTGCACCAATGCGATCTTAGAACTGAACCAAATTTGAACCCCACTGACTTTCATTGCATGGACAAAAACAGTTGGAACATTCTTCAAAATGTCTTCTTTTGTGTTTTGCAGAAGAATGAAAGTCATACAAGTTTATTTATTTGTTGGGTAAACTTTCATTTTAACGTTTTTAAGCCGCCATGAATTTCTCACATTGCATAATAGCCTAGGTGTCCTTACTATTAATCGTGTATAATAGCATACATGGCTATGCAACACGCCTATGAATTACACACACAATTTGTTACATTACTTTACTTCCTAATCGCTGTAAAGTGCACGTCACTGTGTTTAGAAACACCTGCACTGGTGAGCTGCTGAGTTCTCAATACACAATATGAGTGCTCTGAATCTCCGTTTGGATTGTGCTGAATAAAGCAAATCTCCAGAGACCACACACACACTCTTTTAGATAGACTAACAGACTGTTCTACCGCTCAGACAGGAAAAGCATACACAGTTTTATGATATTTGTAATGTCAGTCTGACCCCAAGCTTCAGCTGCTACTGCCTGTGAACAAACAGAGTGAGCCAGAGTTCACCACAGGTCAGAACAACTGTGCTGATACTCCTTAACACGCAACAACAAACCAAGACAAAGCAGCAATCAGCTGTGGTTACAAAATGAGAGAGAAATAGAGTTGAAACAGAATTGAGTCACAGAGAAGAGTTGCAGAGAAGAGTATTTCATTTGGATTTTTATGATGATGTTCTAATGTTTAATGTTTATCTAATGATAATAAGGTTTGATATTTTATATTATTTATTTATTTAGATTTTTTTTGGTAAATACATACCATTAAAAAGTTTGGGGTCAGTAACGATTTTGAAAAAAACTCTTTCATGCTAACCAAAGCTACTGTTTAAAATAACTGTTATCTATTTTAATATATTTAAAAATATAATTTATACCTGCGATGGCAAAGCTGAATTACAGCCATTACTCCAGACTTCAGTGTCACACGATCCTTAAAAAAAAAAAAAAAAAAAATTCTAATATGCTGATTTGGTGCAAGAAATATTTTGAAAACAGATGTGCTGCTTAACATTTGGAAACTGTGATTCATGTTTTTCAAGTTCAAAACAGTGGCATATATTTGAAATTCAAAATCTTTTTAACAATATAACCCCCGGTTTCACAGACAAGGCTTAGCTAAGCCTAGTCCCAGACTAAAATGTAAGTCTGAGCTGTTTTAACTGAAAGAAAATTGCACTGATTGATTTTAAAATATATCAATGCCTTTGTTTTGTCTCAAGATGGACACCAGTAATGTTTTTTTCTAAGGCACGTTTGTAAAAATTACTTAAATGTCCTAATTGAACTATGGCCTAATTCTGGCTTAGTCTAAGCCCTGTCTGTGAAAACAGGCCTAAATGTCTTAACTGACACTCCTTATCAACTGAATTCATCCCTGCTGAATAACAGTTTTACTGAACCCAAAAAGTGTATATTATATAGAGAATCAAATAAAGTTTATTTAAAAGACCTCATGCCATAAACTATTCTCACACCACACCTGTCAACCTCCCGTTTTTCCCGGGATTCTCCCGTATTTTACATTCTATCCCGCTATCATCCCGTTTAAATATTTTCCCGTATTTCTCCCGTATTTTTAACCTTTCTATAAAAATCCCACTGCGCATATTTTATATGTTTGCTACATTCCCTTATGGTAAAGCTCCCATAATTTGTATGGCCCACCTCATTATATGAATAATCACGTCAACAAATTCCAACGTTGTCCAGTTGTCAGATCTTATATGAAACGCATCATTCTCACACAATCGACACATACAAATTTCAACTCATTTACCCCCTCAACTTGGCAACCCAAGTTACAACCCAGTGATGCTATTAGGCTTGTTTGAGATGAACAAAATCTGCGCAGAACCGATCACCGGTGATCACCGCGAGATGCATGCCGGTTAGAAAAGTGTCCGAGTTCCGTCCGCCTTGCTCTGATGTTATGCTGACGTGTGCCAAAAAACTCTCGCGACGGTGAGGCGGCTGTGTCGAATTGTGCAGTCGAGCGCAGTTGCTCTCCACAGAACTGATGGGAAACGACTGACTGACGACACAGCTTAATGCTCATTGGTGCAGAGAATCGTGATGCTGCATTCTGTTCTAAAATGTTTTATTTATTTTTTTTATCTGATTTCATGCGATTATGTATTTAAATTATGCATGAATATTTCCAAACACTATGACAGTGCGATCTGTGTGAGAATAAAATACATGTTTGTATTAAAGTAGAAATGGATGATAAATACACATTTCGTATGGAATTAAATAGCAAGCACTTTTGAGTGTCTTGTTCATCATATTTATATTCATATAAACGCAACAGAACTGAAATTATATCACGTTTATCAGCAGCACATGAGTGAGAATAAGGCGATATCTGCCTTTGATCTCGTAGTTATCTGCTCCACTTGTTACACTTCCAGAGAGCAGAACTGTCCGTCTTGACTCCGTTTATTTCACTCCTCCCCTCACTGCAGCCGCTTACTCTAGTCTACATTTCAGGCAAGGCGAGGCGGATCTCAAACAAGCCTACAGAAGCCTACTGATATCTGCGCAGGTAGTACCGCGGGAAGGAAACAAGGATCACTGATAGAAATGGGAGGAGAAGACGCAGGTGGAGCTCCGCCCC
>JAFVLL020041223.1:63712-74576 GCA_021397915.2 Tor tambroides | reverse complement strand
AGTATCCATTCGCTCCCCACAGTTAACACTGTGTTAATGTTGATGAGGACATGCAGGTTCATTCACAAACACATGTATTCATGAAAGAAACAAAACGATTGTTTAATTGAACAGATTGAGACTGCAAGGCAACATCACAGACATAAAAAAGCTCAACTAAAAACTTCAAACCATTCCTTTAGTTCACAGCCTTTCAACTAGAGCTTTGGCTCCGGTGTGTCACCAGCAAACGATGTCTGTAAAAATACTAATGAGGGACTGCTTAGCATGCCCTAACTAGGAAACAGAGCTAATATTTGTTGAAAAATACCATGTTAAGCCCACATAAGGCCATGTTCAACAGGGCACACAGCATGAAAGTTAAAAAAAAAAAATTTAAATTAAATATTTAAACAAGGCTGACGGAGTGAAAAAGACAGGAAGAAGAGTGGACGCTTAGTTCTCGTGGAAGCTGCAATCCCCTCTTCCAACAGGTGGCCAAGACAGAGTTAAAAGAAGCTAGAAGAAGAGAGGAGAAATGCAGATTAGAGAAAGTATCAGGAGGCCACTAAACTCAACAGCACCAGTGGGAAGACAAGTTTACATCAGTCAATTGGAAATGGGCACTCGGATTTTTCTTTTGCCAGCCAAAAGCACGAAGCATTCGGAATGTGGGCGGATAGGAACACACCGTCCTTCTGCCCTGCTTCAAATGCATTGTGCATCCTCTTCACAATTTGCTTTTAAATGTGCATGGATTAGTTCAGCTTGCATTCTCTATTTAAAACTGTGGTCAGCATTAACCTAATCTAAAACTTGATGAAGAATAAAACAGCTTAACTGGGACAGTGATTATAATGATTGCATTTTCCCTCCCCACCTCTCTGAAGAGGCACAAATTTTAAAGGAACAGTTCACCCTCCTAAATATTTTCTCACCCTCACGTAGATGAGTTGGTTTCTTCATCGGAACAGATTTGAAGAAATTTAGCATTGCATTACTTGCTTACCAATGGATTTTCTGAAGTGAATGGGTGAAAACATTAATTGATGAACTGGAGTCATGTGGATTATTGTGATGTTTTTATCAGCCATTTGGATTCTCATTCTGACGGCACTCATTCGCTGCAGAGGATCCATTGGTGAGCAAGTGATGTAATGCTAACTTAACCAAATCTGTTCTGATGAAGAAAAAAACTCATCTACATCCTGGATGGCCTGACTAAAGTTTCTGCAAATTGTAATTTTTGGGTGAACCATTCCCTTTAAGCATATTAGTCACACAAAAGACACACTGCAAAAAAGCAGCCTTAAGCAAAGGTTTTGGTAACACAAATGCAAAGTTAGTAAAAGCTGCAGAAAGAGCCCAAAAATCAAAATACAAGAGGTGATTTATGAGAAACACAGAGGGCTTGGTCCACACTGCCTCCCCTTAGCCTTGGGTACCGGTTAACCAAAGAGTCTGGGCCTGGTCCCTTATCAAAGCCATACTACTCAGTGCAGAGCCAGGGATTACTGCAAAGGAAAGTAAATACACATACGGCAGTGAGCAGGGACACTGGAGGGAGCAAAAGCGTTAATAGATGATGAATATCAAATCACATCAATACCACCTGTTGAAAGACCAGCATCCAGATACAAAACAGTGTCATCAAGCATAGAACCAACAAAATCACTTTGATTTAGCTGAACAGTCTGATATCTTTAATCATAGCTTTGAAAATATCATTTACAACTTAAGAAACTCAAAATTAAACTGTCATTTCCTGCAGTGACTCAGTCAACAAACAGTCACTCGCCTAGACTAAACTTCCTCATACAAGGATCTTATAATGACGTTCAGTTAATTTGAATTCTGGCGATGATCAGACATTTCACTTGAGAATATAGGCCAAACCTTTAGACAATAAATTCAGATGTATGATTAGTCTTATTATATATGTTCAGTTAAGCATTAAGATGTAGTAAATTGCTTCAAAGATGAAAGTCCAGCTCCTCCCTAAAGCAAATAATCAAAGCATAAATTGAGGAATCAAAATGTTTCAATAAAAAAAGTAAGCAAATCAAACACTGGCCATGTCACCTTGAGTGCATAAACATTTAGTCACATTTTCAAGAATAATGCAAACAATAAAATGTAGAATTAATTGTCTGATATTCATACACAATGACTTTCCCACAGTTTAAAGGTTTATGAAAGAATGCCCTTTATTACTGATACAAATATTGATCCCTTCGCAATTGAAATTCATTTATTTATTAGAAAGTTTTTTGTTTGTTTTTTTAATTAATTTTGTGAAAAATAAAATGTCACAAAAATAAAGAGCTATAAAAGGTGCTTACATTTGGATGAGATGTGCCAAAGTTTTTTTTTTAAAACTAATACAAGCATAGCAATGACAGGTTTATAAAAAAATAAAATAAAAATAAAATAAAAAACTCATTGAGGTATGGCTGCAGATGACCAGACAGCATCTGTATAACATGCATGAGCTAAAATGAGACAAAACATGTTCCTAAATTCTAACTCTTCTGTTAGAAAATAGGGTAAAATGCCTTAAATCTCACTGCATCTTCCCTATTATAACACTAATGACAATTATGATACTACTAATAGAATTTGTCCCATTTTAACCTGTGTACTCAACTACTGCATACAACAGTAGCCACGCATATTAAAGTTGAATCAAACACTAGTCATGCAGAACAAAGCAACATCCTCATGACATCATAAGCAATATCATCATGACATCATAACACAGCATGTAAAACAAAGGGGGGAAAAAAAAAAAAAAAAAAAAAAAAAAGAGTTAAAGGAGGATTCCATTCACAGTTAATATCCCTCCTCAGCTGTGTTATGCATGAAACTGGGGGGGGGGGGGGGAGTGAGAGGGGGGAGGGAACGGGAACAGCATGGCTCAGGAACACTGAGGAGGGAAGAGCTCATTCACAGCGGGCAGGGGGAGCACTTTCTACAGGAATCCTGAACTGGAAACGAGAGAGAAGGAATATTATTGTTCCCTACAGGTTACACACTGTTGTATTCACACATTAATTAAAAAATGATCCAAAATGTTAGTCGTGCATCTGTTAAAACATTTCAAAGCGGTTGCAGGGGGTGTATGTGGTAAGGCTTAGAATTGTTCTCTCTTTGTACCAGATAAAATTCATTACATGGTTGCTACTGTTGTGTTATGTACATGAACCGGATATCCCAACTTCAACAACTGTTTTATTTGACTATTACTAATATAGTCCACAGGGCAAGGGATAGCTCACTCAACAACAGCATTATTTTAAGGCCCAGTGGTGGACTAGAGTGCCCCAGCTGTAGGAGCTGAGCCATTAAAGGCTCTTTTGTGCAAGATCGTGGAAGAGCAGTGGAGTGCAAACAACAGCAGATTGTTATGGATTCAGATGGCAGATGGCTGCACATCACACAGGGAGAGCAATAAACTCTCGCCTGGTGCTGGTGACATAATATCCCCTGCTGCTGCCACAGAGACGTTCTTCACATTACCAGCACTTTTAAGCATGAATAGGAAAAGCTGTAATTACTACTACAGTGCTTTAACACCGCAATTACAGGATCGGTCTAACTGACCATCATCATTACATGTGTTTTTGTAATTTAGCTCCCTCGCAAATGAGGGTTTGTCCCTTAAGAGATACTTTGAAAGCCTTACCAGCATAAGGTGTCTCATGCAGGACTGGGAGCAGGTGAGGAGTTAACTGGAAAACAGCATGGATGAGACGTACATGACACGTGCACAAACTAGACAAGACACCTTACATGCAACATCAAACAGTGAGTACTCTGGATGCCCTATCCTGCAAGAACACTGAGGAAAACTGTACCATTTCCCTGGCTATCTTTGATATATATACACAAGAATAAATAACACCCACAGGACAGTGGACGGGAAAGTGGTAAGAACCTGGGCTGTTAATATAAAGACTGTAAGTTCTTTAAATTAATCTTATATATTGGATTTGGACATATGTACTGCAAAAATAAAAATGTATCTCCTAAACCGCACAACACCAATAATTAACAGTGTTTCCTCAGTTTCTCGTTGCTGTGAAAAGTGCTGCCTTGTGAGGACATACAAGAAGCCTAAGGAGGGGCACAATTAAAAACGGAAGGGACTGATACGAAAAAACAACAAAATAGTAAACCTGGTCAATGAAAGTGTCTTCTTCCCACATAATACTCAGGTGAATGCAGCAAATCAGCTTGAATACACAACCATGAGTGATTACCAGCATTATTGAAGCAATTTATTTGAGCTCTGATTACTAGTACCCTTTTCAGATTGAATGTGCGTGATCACAATGCAATAAGCGAATGCAATATTGTACTGTTAATCATGTAATCATTTAACACCTCGAAAATTTGAATTATATAGCATATAATTATAACGATATAAAACAGTCTAACATGTTCTATTTATACAAGACTTCTACCACACACCAGACTGGGTAATGTAAAGAGATGGATGTTTTATATTATAAATGCACAACAATATGAGTATCTTCACTACTGTTCCAAGGTTTAGGGTAAGATGTTCTTTAAAGAAGTCTCTTATGCTTACCAAGAAAGCATTATTTAATTAAATTACAGTTATTAATGTGAAATATTATTATGATTTAAAGTACATTTTCTATTGTTATATATATGAAAATGAAAATTATTTATGTAATGGCAAAGCTAAATTTTCAGGAGCCATTACACCAGTCTTCAGTATTAATAAGATTCTTCAGAAATCATTATAATATGCAGATTTGATGCTCAAGAAACATTTATTTTTTTTAATGTTGACAACAGTTGTGCTGCTTAATATGTTTTGTGGAAAATGTAATTAAAAAAATAAGCAGCATTTATTTAAAACATCTAATTTAATGCATCTTTGCTGAACAAAAATATTAATTTCTTAAAAATCTTATAAAATAAAAATTTGAATAGTGTATATGCTCAAACTAGAGCTTTCATTTTCATATCACTACACTGTCAACTCAATCCATCTAAACTCCATAGTTTTTTTTTTTTCATTATCTAAATTTAACATTCTTTGCAATATTACATGAGCGGTCAGTGAAATGCACACATACATACACACGTTCACACATGTTCTCCTGCATCGTGATCTTCTGGTATCTCAGGAAGGGAAGGTTGTGAGGATTAGGAGCCATGTAGAGGTCAATACTTACTTTTTCCTCTCTTTATCCTTCTTGAGTGTGGCGGAGCTCCCTGCCTGCTGGGTCTGGGCCTGCAGCAGCTCAGCAGCCGTCTTCTTCTGCTTGAAGCCGTTCAGCTCATCATCGAGAGCCTTCTTCTTGTCCTCTAGTTTCTTCTTCTCATCCTGGTGAAGCTTCTTGAGACGGTCAAACTTTTCGTGAAGCTGTGAACATCACAGAGTCAGTATACGTTACTGAACAAATAAAGCCTTACATCTACTGTAAAATAGTCCAGTTTATAGAAGTAAACACTGACTCCTTTTTAAAAAAATAATGTTTGGATGCATTGATTGTATAAACCAGACCAGCTATACAGCTACTATACATACCATGTATTGCATGAAATGTGGATAACGTGACATTTGTTACAAAACTGCTTTAATTACCGTCTTTTAACAAACAAACAAACCTCCTTTTCTGCCTCTTTCAGCTCTGCCTCCTTCTCTTTGACTCTCTGGACAAACATCTGCCTCATCTCCTCCTCTTTCTTCTGCAGCTCACCCATGAACTCATTCCTCTTGGCCTCGTATGTTTCCTGGAGGCTGAACACAACAAAACATACAAAAGATTTTTTTTAGGGATAGTTCACCTAAAATTAGTTAAAGCCACTGTGTTCATATGGATTTGCTTTACAATGACTTTTTAATCTTCTTGGATCTTTTAGGTTTTAGTTACCTGGACTTTCAAAGAAGGGTCTCTCTAAAATTTTCTTAATGTTTTGAAGATGGACTAAAGTCTTATGGGTTTGGAATGACATGAGAGTGCGTACATAAGTGAACTATTCCTTTTACCATTCATCTATGCCTATAAATGCAGACCATAAATCTATCCGTCTGAATTTTTTCCAAAGCATTCAGTGTGATTGTGACCCTCTTCACCTGAAGGGTTTGCTGTCAGGGTCGGTGTCTTTGAATCCCATCTCCTCCAGCTTGCAGCGGCGGTACAGCTCATAGTGGCGAGTGTGAGTCTGCTCTCGCAGATCCTCCATGTTGACCCTGATCAGCATTTCTCTCAGCTTCACGAAATCACAGTGATTCTCATTCTCCACTGGAAAACACAAAACACATGATGTTCCAATGACCGCCACTGTCATATTGCGACACGAAAAGAGAAGGGAATAAATTCCTCTTGGACATGCCATACACATTAATTACTGCATTGCCTTCAAGGGTGGAGTTAAGTGTTAAAGATCTGGGTAGTTAATGGGAAAGTTGCAGATGGGTAGTTGACATGACATACTACACCAAGTAACAGTGGTACAACAATCTATTTTTAGCATGTTTAGTTCTTATAGGTGTGTACAAGCAGTTTTTATGACATTGTGTAATTGAGAGACCTTATTGAATATCTGACTTTAAAAAGAAAAAAAACTTGAATGAGATAAAAAAAATAATTCTTATAAGAAATGGTGACCATTTACAGAACTTAAAATAGACAATTTTTGTGTTTAATTCATTAAAATCATTTTAACATCTTGATTATGAAAATTTTGACTTTTGATAGCCTTCTTCCATTTCATACCACTGATAAAGGACATGACCTCTTTTAACAGTCAGTTTGTATAACTCTGACCAGCTGTGATCTAGTATTGTTAACACTACCAACATTCTCTGCAGCTGTTATTGTAACAGTATAAACAAATAGATTTTTTTACATTTGCTGAAGAAATCTTGAGTGGTGCTTGTCTGTGCAAAAGTTCATAGGAATTTTTTAACGGCTCACTAGCTGATATACATTTGCATAGAAAATGCATTCCTTTCTACATGTTTTTAATCCACAAAACTTTGTGACCTTTAATCAAGTAAAGTATGTGCCATAAATCACAAGTAAACACTTGACACAGCAGCAGTGATGCATGAAATCACACACATCACATATATCCATATTTTCCTAAGTCATGTCAGTCTTGCATCAGGCTAAATTAAGAAAGAGCACGTGAGCTGCCCTGTGGCTTCATGTGCTGATAGAGAGAGAGTGAGAGAGAGAGACTCAGAGTGATGTCACAGACAGCCTGAGGGCAGTCAGAGCACTGCTGCTATAATGTTACACATCAAATCACTACATGCATACCACACGTTAACAAAGACTGACAGGACAAATAGTGAATGAAGTGAGCTGGATTAGTACAGCTTATTGAACATGACAAATTAACATCATTGTACTGTAGATCCTCTTTTTCATACAAGACAAAAGGACAATGCAATATGTACTTTAACATTGACAGTAACAATAAATGTTTCTTGAGCAGCAAATCAGCATATTAGAATTATTTCTGAAGGATCACGTGACAAGAATAATGGCTGCTGAAAAGCTTTGCCATCACAGGAATAAAATATGTTTTAAAATAAATTCAAATAAAATACAGTTTGGGATTGGTTGCACTAAGGGATTGGGATTGTGTGCCATCAACCAATCAGTGTCGTACTGAGGTCAATTTCCTGTTGTTCCACAGTGATTAGTCACATGGAGATTCTAGCTCAGTTTCTCATTCTGACAGCCCTAATACGTTAGCATTCTGCCCTGCTGTGAAAAAATGCAGGAGAGAAAGAGGATGGTGGTGTTCACGCTCAACGCTGCAGAAAGGGAGGGACAGGATGGGTTTGGATGTCCTGAACAAAGAGGCCAGGTCCAAACAGAGGGAAGAGCTCAGTGTCATTTCCTCTAGAAGACGTGACCAGCACTTACCCTGGACGGTTCCCCAAGGGTACTGGCGTGCTCGCACCATCTTGTTCCCAATCTTCACTTCCTCAGTGCTTCCCACCACTGCAAAAGGCAAATGACCCTGCAGAGTACAAAAAATCTCACAATCAAATAATTTAGCAGAAATACTCCAGTCTATTTTAAGTTCTTACAGTAACAGACTCAATTATGCAATATTTAAATCCATTTAATTAACAAATACATGCCGTTCTGTGTATCTTTCTAGAATCCCGAAAAAAAATATATCACGGTTTACACAAAAATATTAAGTAGCATATTAGAAGGATTTCTGAAGGATCATGTGACATTAAAGACTGAAGTAAATGGCTGCTGAAAACACTTTCTAAAGACTTTTAAACAGTAGTTTAACTAAATGCACTCATCTGTCATTCAGTATGGGTCTAAGAGAGGAATAACAGCATCCTTTTCTCTTCTTAAGTACTACATCTCACAGTAGCGAAACCCTCATAAAGAAATTACCTTGTTAAGATAACATTTACTAGACAAGAATGGCCTTTAAAACCACTGAGAAAAATATATGAGGGCACATCCCACTTGAAATGAGTGGGAAGGGACCTGAGGTCAGCTATCTTTGTTTTCAATGGTTAACCAGTACTGGAAGACCTCCACAGTAACCCCGCAGGCACAGGCTGTGTGGTGAACTGACATTCATTCACAAAGCCTGCTCTATACGAGTGTGTCTATCCCACAGTAAAAACATGTTGTTGTGAGAGCACACTGAAGAAGAATGCCTCTCCTATTGTGGTGTCATTTCCTGTGAGCAAACACAAGCAGGAAAGCTGGCCACCATATGGACTCTTTCTCACTTAAACTGTTGAACTGTGATGTGAAATAAGAACTGGACAAGCGCTGAAGTATAAAATATGGCTGTGTTGTCCCCAAGCAAAACAGGACATAGTACATTTGTGACTGATTCTATGTAAAAGGATTTCAAGTGGCGGAGGAACAAATCATTCTTAATCTTGTTTCTGTAATTAAATAATATAAAATACTGTAAGTACATTTAACTAGATTTTAGACTTAGAAACACAAAGGCAAAATCTTTTCTCAACTATATGCACAATTTTAGGTATCACTCATGTTAGAAACACATACAACGTGGGATGAGTTACACACCAAAGCTTAATACTTTAGGGTTAGAGGTCTGTTTTTTGTAGAAGTAATATTAATAGTTCTTACTCCATTTATATTAAAAGAACATCATGTTTAGTGGATGTAACAGTAACTGAACCGTAACTAAAATTACATTTTCATCTAGCTGAAACCCAAAAATAAATTTAATAATCAATAAATTAATAAAATTTATTTAATAATCAACACTCAAATAAAAACTGTATATAGTTGTATATAAACATTTAAACTGCACAAAGACAGTTTTTATATTGGCATTTATACCGACTTTTCATGTTTCTACTCCAGTTTGATTTGTAGTGAAATTTGAATGATTTATTCAAGCATACATTAAATAATAAGAATACAATGAAATGATGAAAGAGATTAAAAAAATACATTAAAACAATAATGAAAATAAAATCTGTATGTTATATAATGCATACATTTATCAAAAATCCCCTCCCTAAAGTTATTTTTCCAGCTGACTAACGCATTTTGGACATTGACTGGCTCTTCTGAGGTACGTTGTGTTATCAAGGTATTTTATTGACATTTTCCCATGGTTTAAACACTGATTGAGTAGTTTATCCACATTGTGTGCACACATAAAACACAGACACAGTCAAAACATGTCATCAGAAAGCTCTAATTAAACGACAAATTTTTGCCGAATGATTCTGAACCTTCAAAACTGTTTTGGCTGAAAACGAAATTTTTTTGGCTGAATATAAATGACTTACATTCATAGTTGAGTTGATCTCTGCCACAGTCTCATCGTCAGTGGGAAACTGGTAGATCTGGACGCCGTTGCTCACCAACTCACTTGTGATCTTTATTTTGAACTTAGCAAGTTCACTCTTTGAGATGGCATCTGATTTGGCAATGATGGGGATGATATTCACCTGTACATAAGAGGAGAAAGACTTCTTGTATGCATTTGGGAATAATCAGTAATTAGTTATAAATTAAATGAAATCATATACACATGAATTAAGATGACAACCAAAATTCATATAAAACCCCAAACTGCTCTAGTGAGTAAATATTTCCCTTTCAGACATCGAACTTTCAACCATTCAGGCAGTAAATTACCAAATACAGATATAAGCAACCTCAGAACATCTGGCAGAGTCCAGCTAAATACAGACACCCAGATTCTCTCCTCATGTCTTTTATGCCTGAGCAAACTGAATAAATGGCACACAGAGTGCTGAAAAAGACTGCATTTACTTTATGTGCAGAGGTTGCTGCAGACACATGTATCTGCACAAATAGACATCTCTTTTTAAATTTTTAATTAGGAGCAGCTAATGCAATTAAAATTAACTCCATAGTAAGCTGTGAAAGCTTACATAAGCTCAACATGCTCACATCTGAATGTGCCTCAAACTGGAACAGAATTAAGCATATGCAGCTATTTGATATTCACTTTGAAACCAATTCAGAGAGGAAATTTAAAGAGATAGTTCAGTCGAAGAGCCTCTGTCCTCATTGACTTTCATTATATATGTATATTTTAAAAAAACAATGGCCTGGATGTTCTTTAAAAATGCATCTTCTGTGTTCCACAAAAGACAGACATAGATTTGGAACAACATAAAGGTGAGTAAATGATTTTTATTTTTGGATGAATTATTCCTTTAATCTCAGGTCTCATGGGAGATAAAAACTAACTATGCAGGATAAGTGCTAACCATGCTAATGGGGGGATAATCAAACACCCCTCCTCCACTCATGACTCTCTCTCTCTCTCTCTCACACACACACACACACACACACACACAAGTGCACATATGGAGCGCTCTAATCCCACT
>JAFVLL020041223.1:0-63612 GCA_021397915.2 Tor tambroides | reverse complement strand
GTTTCTTCACCCCACCCTTTCTTCCTCTCTATACGTCTTACCTCATTACCTCTCAGGTCACTAACTGCCGTGGCCTGTGGTCACCAACAGAGGGATGACCAGCTGATGAGAATGGAGGGAGACAATACTGCTGATGTCACCCACACTCCCACACTGACCCACAGCCTGCACTAATAACATAATGAGATGCTTGTTACCTCGCTGTGCCTTTGAAGCATAACGCGCTCTCGGCCCCCTTTGCACTGGAAGAAACGAGCGAGTCTTTTTTAAGACGGAAGAAGAAAGAGCTTGAGAGAAAAGCAGCTCTTTTTTTGGAGAGATAAGCAGTGCACTCGGACTGGCGGCGCATGCGGACGGTGTACGTGTGTGTGTGTGGGGGCTGTTAGGGGCAGTAATGGAGTCCCACTGGGGTGCAGCGGGAAAGACAGTAGAAGAATGGGGCTATGTGACTCATCATGGCTGTGTCTGTGTGAGCCTGTGTGAGTGGGAGGAGAACAGTGTGTGGGAAGAGGTTTCATCGCCTGGCTGGTCAAAGCCAGATGAGAAATAGAGAGAGCGGAGAAAAGAAAGAGAGCGACGGGGAAAGTAAACTAAAGCGTAGAGTCTTCCACTAAATGCTGCATGATTATAAAACATGCAGCTGTAGGATGAATGGAAATGCATAAGTGTGTCAGACAGAAACACCTCCTCGTTTAGTATAGCTGTCCTAAATGTCTTTGAAGACTTGTGAGTATAAATTATGTCTTCATCGAGGAGACCTTTCCCCTCAAATGCATTTTTGAGTGAAACAACATCAATGATTATTCATGTCTAGGGCTACTTACTGTCATGGATATAACATTGTGTGTGCACTAAAATGTTTTTTACAGCTGAATGCTAAAAATCGGTTCTGCAAAACAGACTAACATACTTTGATATACAGGCACATTTATTTCAGACAAAGTCCTGGTGAAATGATACTTTTTTTTCCTCCAAGAAAAAGTGTTTCAGCAGAATGTTCCCAGAGCCAAGTAAGTCCTAAAAGACCACATAAATTCCTGGCCACTGAACAAAAAACACAAAGTCCTTGTGCTTAACTACACAGTCCTCTCCACAGAATCATTTTTACACAACTGCTCTCCTTTTCACTTGGTTCACCTCATTTCAATGTCAATATTAAGTTAACACATATTTGATTTGTTGAAACCTGACATTTAAGACTCGGCTGTTATGTTAAAAACCATCCTGAACCAGTTTCCCCACATATACTGATACTAAACTATATTTTATAGTTTAACACAGTACAGTTACAGTTTATTCATACTGCCATATATGGTAAATTGTACTTCATTTACAAAATATTTTACAGTACAAACTACATGTATTATCCTGTGAAATTCAATATAATTCTCACCGCTTTTCCTACCTTGTAAAACTATTAGTAACCCAGCTATAATATTTTTTACTTTTTTTAAATATTTACTGCGACATTTTGTTTCAAAGCAAACAGATCCTCAACAGACTACCGTTCTAAAGTTTGGGGTCAGCAACATTTATAACGGTACAAAAAATCTATCTAAAATACCGTTCTTTTGAAAAACTGAAATTTTAAGCAGCACAACTGTTTTTATCATATATAATATATTTAATTGAAATAATATTTCACAATATTACAACTGTTGCTGTAGATTTGATTAAATATGTGCAGCATTAGTGAGAATTAAAAAGCACTTGATATAAGGTGAAAGTGAAGTAGGCTGACTTGTTATAGTATATATAAATACTGAAAACTGTCTAGAAGGAACTAAAACATGATAACACAAAAAGAAACTCTGTACTGAGTACTGAGAAAGTACTGAGGAATTATGGTCTGTCTGTTTTCCCCAGCAATAAAAATAGCCCTGCCTTGATATTGGGTCATATTTGGGCACAAAACCTGTGTGATCCCTATTCTGTTTGTGTGTTTGGAAACAAAGGGACGAGTGTGCAGTTAGGAAAACCTTTGTTCAAAATTGTGCAATCATGCAGACAACCAAACAAGCCCACGGTCGAATCTTCCTCCCTCCCACAGTGCATCACAGAACTGAATTGTTACAAGCCTCATTGTATCCCCAATATATTCGATGATCACTTTTTCTTTGATGCCACATAAAACAAAGGGCTTTCAACTTAGAGTCTAAGAACACTTCAATTATGTGAATGAGATTAATGACTAGGATTAAACATCATGTATAAGCACATGATATTTTGTTACTTAAAACCCCAATATTAAAAGCTACATTAAACTATACTATACTAAATATTAATACTACAATATTTAACATAAAATAATATAATATTAAACATTTTCCATCTGACAATACATTCTTAATCTGCCTCATTTTTGCTAGAATTCATACTGTATTCTCTTTTTAACTCTGGCCAACACCCAAGAGGCTGGAGAGATGATTGAAACCACATGTTGCTCTCAGCTCAGCCTCACATGACCCCTCTCCCCAGTACCTGAGAGAGAAAATGGGCCGTCCTGCACAAAGCGACACTCTCTGCTTAATCTGGCCTGAGGTCAGATGGGAGTACTTCACTGCGGCCAAGAACTGTTTGTTTATCAATCTACCTACACGTTATCCCACATTCCCGCTAATGATCCAGCCTCTTTCTGGAATGTGTGGAATCCTTATCCTCTTACTGTGCTATGCCAGTTTCGAGCTGAGACTCTCATGACTGATTCAAAGCCTGATAAATGAGAGTATTTGCAACATCTGTTTGGCCTGCTGTAGTCAAACAGCTTTATTAGAGGCACAGAAAAGTATATATGCCTAAACGTCAGCGGCAGGAGCCATATTTATTTTAAAAAATGAAAATACTCTTTACCCTTAAATCACAAAGCTTATCACTATGAAAAAATAAATTGGAAGATTTAAGTGACTAACACTTCCTGTAACACCAGAGGCATCATAATTAAAGGTAAAATCCCCTCAACAGAATCCAAATGATTTTCGACTAAAAAAGGAAACAACTTCTACTGTTCAAAACTGTTCATACACTACTGTTCAAAAGTTTGGGGTCAGTAATATTTTTTAAGAAATTAATAATTTCATTCAGCAAGGATGCATTAAATTGTTAAAAAATGGCAGCTTTTTACAAGATATTTCTATTTCATATGAATGCTGTTCAACATAATTTTTAAATAATTTTTTGAGCAGTAAATCAGCATATCAGAATGATTTCTGAAGGATCATGTGACACTGAAGACTGGAGTAATTGCTGCTAAAACTTCAGCTTTGCATCACAGGAATAAATTGCATTGCATTTTGAAATATATTTAAATAGAAAACAGTTATTTTAAATTGTAATATTTTACAGTATTATGATTTTTACTACATTTGAGAGTTTTGTATGTGATCAAAAAATTTAAAATTTACTTGTATTATATACTTTGAAATCTTAAAAAAAAAATCATTTCCCCCTATAGCCTTTAATTGTTTTAATTATATAAACTTGATATATTTTATATATTTACAGGTTTAAATAAAATAGACTTTATATAAATCTTTATCATTTTCTATGCCTTTTTAGAATGACCAGCACATGCACAACAGTATCACAAACTACATCATAAGCCTATCATGCCCAATGGCATATGAGAAAACCCATGAGTTAAGATCAGGGGAAACCTCTCCCTCTCCTCACTACAGTCCTATGGCAACGCAACCCCATGGCTTGATCACGGCCCCTGTGGTACTACTCTTCTGCATCACAGCAACAGCAGCAGGCAGGCCTCATTAAAGCCTGGGCCTGGTAATTAAGATAACCACTCAACCATTTTGTAATGGGACTAATTTGTTTCCTTTGCAGGACAAAAACTAAAAATAAGTTAGGAAATCTCTTATTTTTGTTAGATGCATCTGGCGTGACAGTGATACCTATTGTTACTTGTATATTTTCTTATTCTGGCTGTTGTGAGACATCATTAAAATGTGGCAGAGCACATCCACAGTACTGATAAACCAGCTGGGGTTGTGAAAGTCTGACTGATTGTGTAACTTGAGAGCAGTGGCACAAACTTCAGTAAACATTCTGAAAGTCTCAAATACATGCAAAAGATCAAGCCATTAGAGCCAGCATTGAGGACCCATTTAGTAAGATTTCAGTTTAAAAACAGACAACCTTTTGTTTTTGTTCTGAAAGAACCTATTCATGTGGCTTAATCAAATAAATCCAAACTTGGATAATGGAAATGAGTCCAAAAAATGAGCAAGATCCAATGTGTCTGATTTCTCTTGTACAAAATAAGTAACTCGTTAAAATCCTCATTATTTGTAATGCAGCATCAGTAATGTTAGTTTATTTGGTGAAACTATTATATCCTAAAGCCATTGTTAAGCCATTGAAAACAAAATGTACCATTTAGGAAAATATCAGCAGTGTTTAGTAAAGCTGAACAAACTGTAACGCGGCTTCTTGGAACATTTTACTTAGTATAGAATGTACTGGAGTCAAGTGGTACAGCCCTAAATAATGACAGTTAATCATTATTTGTTTTGAGAGCCATTAGAGTTTACACAGAAACAAACCTCACCCAGCAGAGCCTGAAAAAGATGACTGCCAAAGATGGAAGAGACCTTCTCCACGCTGGTCTTCAGGGCCTGCTCTTCTGGGCTGGTTAGACTTGCCTGGTACTCTTTCAGTAGCCCAACTGCTCTTTTGGTATCTGAAATAAAAGAGAAGACAAGGGTTTCTATTTCAGTACAACTCCTACTCATTTTAATGCCTTTCCTCCATTACCTACATTCACTTTCTGACAGTCTGAAGACATTTTTAGATGCATGTCTAATTCTGAAAAGACTCTGCACCATGCTAGATGCTTGAAATCTGACATTACTTGCCTATAATTACAAGAACCCCTAGAAGCGATGTGCAGCCAGACGTTCAACTCAACCAGGACTGTCTAACAACAGTTTTTCAGCAAGCAGATAAAAAGAAATGAAAGATTAGTCTTGTGTAACAGCCTGTGTTATTTGGTGGGTTATTCGTATGGAATAAAAGGGACCATATAGTGGCCAAACACATATATATATATATATATATATATATATATATATAGACACCTAATTCACACTTAAAATGCATTTGATAACAAGTGATGCTATAATTTTATTAACCAGTTGTCATGTTCACACAGGTGTAGAAGAGTAATCACAGGTTTAGTTCAGCATATCAACTAAGAGCTTGAAAATGTACATGTTGTATCCAATAAGCAATACAACAGCAATAACAAAGCGTGAGGTTTATTTAAACATTTGTTGTTAAAAGTTTTATTTGAAAATGGTGCTTATGCTTTCTTTAAATGAAATAATGCTTCACTAACACAGTGGTATTGACAGATTTTTAAGCATAAAAACATTTTGAGGGTTTCTGAATCTGTCAGGTGGTGGTTTAAGGGAAGAAGAGATAAGGCAAAGGTAAAGGTTGAAGGAGTTTCCACATAAACATCACAGATTGTGATGGGATAAACAGAGTCAGTGTGTCGCCTATGCTACACTTGACATTCACTGAGCTTCTGTAAAGAATAGCGGTTTTATTAAAAGTTACGTAATCTCACTTCAGACTAAAGCTTCCTGTTTCCCATGGGGTTTCCAAAGATTCCTACTTGAAAATACACATAGGCTATATCGAAACTGAAAAACGTTAAAAACAATGAAATCATTGCCAAATCTTGATTATAAGATATCGTCTTCTTATAACGACTGAAGCTAACTGTACTTACCATATTTATGTACCATGATGTGAAGACTGTTAGAAAACGGATCCTGTAAATCCAGTTGAAACCTTTTGACTAGTTCTCCAAATAAATAATAACGCTTCAAAAATCCTTTTCGGGTCAGCTGTCACTTTCTAGTTACTCCGACCAGACTTTCAAAAGTTTTGCCGTAGTTTTTCCATTCACAGTGACGATATTGCTTCTTTTGGGAAGTTCAAGTATTAAAGACGGTGACAGAAGTTACTCCAGTTGGCAGCAGATGCTTGTTGTGGAGGCAGGGAGAGAGTGAGAAGCGCCGCGGAGTCCCGTTATCTGCCTTGGGCTCCAGCATTGGGAAGTTTTGAGGGGAAGCAAGTGAAACTGGAGGGCGGTCTGCTGTAACAGGGTCTTACTCATCCTTCATCCACGTGTAAATTGTGGATAAATTATAATAGAGTTTATTAATGAGCTTGTCTTCATGGGGGAAAACATAAAGCTTTATTGCATAGTAGCGAAGGCTAATTATATGTGATGTAGCCTATAAAGTTGTGACTACAAAAGAGAAAATCAGGGAAATAATGAGTTACAAACTATCACAATATACCTGAAATCCATTTCGTTAGTCTATAGGAAAACACACCGTGTTTGCCAGAAAAGGGTGATGCAAGTTTGACCATGGAAATTATTATTCTGAAGTATCGCGAGCCACCTACTGGAGAAACGGTGAACCTGCTGTGAAGGGGTCGGTAGAAGCCATTTGGCCTTTTATAGCAATAAGGACTGTATTAGAATGAGGGGGGGAAAACATGATATCAGTTACTAGCTTGTTAAGAGTCGTTTTTCGATGTCGCTCTATCAACGCTTTGGACAAATGAAAATCCCGGAGTGGATTTGGTTACAGTGACTCTGCTCCACTCACATGCTGATCCAGGCCTGCCTTTAGTCTGTGTGTTGGTTTGTGACACGTTCAGTAGCATTATGCAAATTATTTGTGGTCAGTTTAATTGAAACTTTTGCTTTATTACATTTACATCATACAAACAGAAAGATTATGAAACATAACAACAGCTTTTACCATTTTTATACAAGGAATTCATATTAAAAAGCAAGTATGAAAGTAGCTTATGGTGCGCCATGCAGTGCAGGGTTGGCTGGTCAATTTTTATTTTTTTTCATTTGATGAAAATCTCACATTCAGTATCACAAAATATTTCCTTATAAAAATAAAATGTAAAAAAAAAAAAAAAAAAATCATGACTGGAGTTAGGCTATGTTGTGCACTTGTGGCTGAGGTTGTGTGGTTGGTTGGCACAATTTTTAAAGGGATGTAACAAACGGAACATATGTAAACGTTTATTTAAACCAAACTAACACCACTTAACCCAAATTTGCCAGATAGGGTGAAGTCAGCTGGAAATGGGCTATCGGGTAAAATGGGCCAAATAAGGCTGAAGCATCATATCTCTTTAAATTTTTACAGAAAATCACAATAACTATCACTAATAAGGGTACTAAAGCAATTATAAGTAAGCTTACCAACAAAGCAAAGGTGTAATGAACAATGTTTTGACATGCTCTTTCAAATAAAATAAAAATAAAAAAAAACTTAATTTATAAAAGAAACTTTGATTTCAAAAAAGGTCATTTTAGGTAGAAATGGCTGGTTAAGCTAAAATGGGCCACAATTTTCAGCTAAAATGGGCTGCATACACACACTTTTAGACAGAAATTGAGGGTGAAAATAGGTTTATAGGCCTAGATATGTATCCATACAAAATCTTAACAGTCTTTTTAAAAAATTGCATTGCAGACAGTATGGCAGGAGGACAAGCAAAGAAAGGAAACAGAGATACGAGAAGAGAAAGGGAAAGAAAGGAAGATGTCAGTAAAATGAGCTGCATAACACACACACACTTTTACACAGAAATTGAGGGTGAAAATAGGTTTATAGGCCTACTGTAGATATGTAACCATACAAAATCTTAGTCTTTTAAACAAAATAGAAGCATACACACATATATGCACACAAAAGCCACCAATGCACAGAAACACACACCTATACAACATGATCAGTTCATTTTTAATTGCATCGTTTAATTAAATATTCATTCAACTTTCTATTGAATGAAATACATTTATGGTGTTGCTATGGCACACTAAAGACAATAGTGTCAATTTACTGTTAAAAATAAAATGGATCCCACTTTATATTAGGTGGCCTTAACTACTACGTACTTACATTTAAATTAAACATTTGATATATTGCACTTATTGTGTACATACATGTTTTTACATTGTACTCATGTTTTTTTAAAAAAATATCTATATGTAATAACATCTGTAATTACATTTATAATTACACTGTTGACCCTTCCCTTACACCTTAACCCACTCTTAAACCTACCCATACCACCAAACCTGTCCCTAACCTATACCCATATCCCACCTCAATAGCAGCAGAAATCTTTTGCAATACAATATGACCACAATAAGTACATTGTACTTATTTTTTGATGCAAGTACACAATAGTTAATGCCACCTAATATAAAGTGTGACCATAAAATGATTTAAGCTGAAATTACCTGTGTTGTTCTCTTTTTATATTGGCCCATTTTACCTGAATATTGTGCCGTGGCTCAAGAAGGTACATGCTGATACTCTAACTCTCATAATTTTAAAACTTTTATACTTTTTCATATTTAAAAAATATAAATATATTTAAAATACCCATGCTCATTTATAAGAATATCATCAGATCTCATGCATGGCTTATTTGACGGTATTGTAAGTCATTTACCAAAACATGGCCCATTTTAGCCGACTTCACCCTAGTGGTTTTATGGTTAAATAAAAATGTATAATATCATTAATTTTTTCAAATTTTAAAATCTTTTAACTAATCAACAGGGAGATTTTAGATGTTGTTTTGCTCCTCAAAGTTCCTGTTTATAGCCTACCTGTTATGCCACCCACGTATTTAGGACTGCAGGAACTAAATGCAATATCAATAAAAATAACTTGTTAATCACTCAAACAAAGTTACTGTTCAATCGATATGGGGTTTTCAGTGACTGATTCCTGAAATATTACATACTTGGATGGCATAAAATGTATAAACAGGCACTTTGAGGAGCAAAACATCTTCTAAAGTCTCCCTATAGGTTATTTAAAAGATTGTAAAAGTTGCGAAAATTAATAATATCATGAATTATTATATTAGCAATAAATGATGTTAGCTGGAAAGCATAATAATCACAGGTATCCAAACTGAACAACAAATGAAAAATGTCTCCCATTGCTAACATTTATAAAGTAATTTTATAGATGTCTTTATAGAACCACTGAACCATGAAACATTCATTCTTGTGGCAACACCTAAATATTATGACCCCAAAATGAACCCTGTACAGATCTTATGTCCAGCCAACCTTGATCTCTCATACGTTTTTTAAACAAACACACAACAATACAGTTATACTTAGACCACCTCTTTCTGTATTTGTCCTGAATGCCCATTTGCCAAAAAACCCACTATTAAAAATAGCAATTAAAAATATTTGCATATCTATATAAAATTTTTTGTTCATTTAAACACTAGGGCCTGGTCAGGGCTTAGGTTAAACCAGGATTAGGCAATAGTTCAATTAAGACATTTAAGTACTTTTTATAAACATGCCTTTGAAAAAAACAATACCGATGTGTATCTTGAGACAAAACAAAGGCACTGACATACTTTAAGATCAGTTAGTGCAAGTTTCTTCAAGCTGAAACAGCTCAGACTTACATATTAGTCTGGGATTAGGCCTAAGCCTTGTTTGTGAAACCGGTGGTATAAGTGTCTTTGACTACACTTATTGTGCACACGTTGTATTGCAAGACACTTTTTCTGCTATTGACAATGAACACGGTTAAGGTTTGGGACAGCTCCAACATTTTAAAATTTACAAAAGTGTCTCACAAAGTGACACATAAGTAAACAACCCTTGTAAAAAGTCTTGTCATTTAAGAAAAGTTGCAGTTCTGCTGACATAACTCTGTCAAGAGGTGGCAGCACTGCACAATATGCTGCCCTAATGAGGAAATGTATAAATTCTCAAATCAAACAATGTCTTGTATATGCAGTCTACATTAAAAGCACAAATTATTTGAATTTACTGCATAACACATTTAATATGGTGTGGTTTTTTACAATGCCCACATACAGTCCTTCAAAAAGTGAACCAAGGAAATGTCCTGTCATGTCAGGGATGGCATCCTTCAGCGAAGAAGCAGGGGGACAATTCTCTCGCTTGTATTCTGACGAAAAACATGGTTCCTCCTCCTGTTCATAAACAAAGAGAAAAATGTCCATCATAAACGCACTGCTCCATCAACATTTGAGAGACTCTTCAATTAGTGGCACTTCTGACTACTTTTACTAAATTAATTTATAAGTCCTGAAATAAATAACTGTTTATAGTCATGATTAACATTGTCACGAATCCGGTCTGTGGACTTCCGTCCGATTGCCACCAGAGGTTGCCCTTCCATTTTATTAACTCTCACACTACACAGACTTGTTTCATGTTACCTTGGACTTCATTTCCCATCATCCATTGCACTGATTGCACACAGCTGTAACCAATCACACACACACTATATTATACCCACTCAGATCCTTCTCAAACTGCAAAGTATTGTTTAGCATCCGTCACTGTATAGTGATAACTACTTTACGGAGCCGTTTCTAGTTTAGCCTTGTTCTTAGTCTGTTTACCTGTGCCTTGATCTTTTCCTGTTTTCTCGTTTCGTCTGATCTCCGCCTGCCCTGAAGTTTATAGCCTGTTTTGGAATTTCCCTTTGCCTTGCTGTTTCGGACTGTGTTTGCACCTAGCCGGGGTCCGGTTGCACCAGCTGGATGTACACCCAGTTGTAAGACTAGCCTGGACTAAAATGCACTTAAGTTGCACCATCTCGGCGTAGTGCTACATCTGACACTAAATCTTACCCTAGTCAGAGGTAGGTGTAAAGTGAAAACTCATGATCTGCTCGGAGATTATTAGTTTTTAGGATTCATGTCAAATTCTTTATTTGGTTGTGTTGTGAGCATTTGCAGCACCTGCTGTCAAATTGATGATGTTTTCTTGATTTGCTGGTGCTTTTTCTATTTGCATGCGTTTTCTGAAGTTGCAGTGCGTTGAGCTCTCTTGGCCACCATATGTCGGTTTAATTACAAAAACTAAGTTATCACCTCATTGCTGAGAAATATAATGTAGCTTAGCTGTTGTATTTTCAAAATTCACGGGGTAGTTGAAAACCAGCTCCTGAATGTACAATTTCTTACCTATAAAAAGTTTCCATCTCAATAAAATGCGAGCGCATACAGCACGCCGGCATTAAAACGCCATTAAAAAACTTTTAGCAAACGTGTCGCCCTGCCATTGGGAGTTCTGTGGAGAATCGGATGTGTGTTTAGACATAGGTCAGATGTCCAGATATGGGATGTGTATCCGATTAAAATCCACATTTGGAAGTGGCTCAGATCGGATGCAAAAAAATCGGATCTGGCGCGGGTTTTTGCGTTTACACGTGTGCATCAAATTCCGATCTGTGTCAGATGTGAGCAAAAAAAATCTGATTATTATTATTTTTTTTTTTGTGCCAGTGTAAACACAGACTATAACTCTCTGCCGACAGTAACTGAACTAATAAAAAAATATTTATGTACAGCTCGTAATTATGCAGTAAAATATTACATATGATCTGGGATTATTAAAAGAAATGTACCATTCAACATCTTGCTTGGAAGGACAGTATGCTTGGAAATATTTCACGTCTTTAATTCCATTCATTATTTGTAGCATGCCTGCCATCCAATAATCACAGTAAGTTTTGTGCTTTGTTGCTTTTAATCAGAAATAAAGTATCACCTTTCAAATTCTTTCAGTTTTATCACAAAATACAAACTATAAATGTGGTTTTTCAACCACAAAAAGACATCAGTAAAACACATGTCACATTTACCTCAGGAAAGACATTCATTGTACATAAACTCGATAGTCAGCTAGAAAAAAATAACTAGAGAGAAACACTGTATTGCATTCATTATATTTTATTTAACCTGCCGCCTTCTTTTTTTAATGTTTGTTTGAAGAAATCTGTCCTGGGAATGTGCAGGGAGACTTCAGATATAAAAACGAATATATCTTGTTATATGTTTACTTGATGAAATCATGGCGCGGTGGCTTCACTTGTTATGATGTCTTGAGCAATTCTGTTCTATATTAGTAGCTGTAGCCATTGCAGCGTGAACATCGTCTCAGCTATATCTATCCACCTTTTTCTTGCCGTAAAAATGGGCGCGGCCATTTGTAAATTCTATGGGTCTAGCTTCCGGTCTTATCCGCGTCCAGCTATTTTTAGTTATACTAAACAGTTTGTTTTGCTGCTTGATATTGAAAATTGGTGTCTTATCTTATTATTTTAATGTATTCTTAATTATGAACACACTGGTTTGTAGTGCAAACAGTTTTACCGTTTACTGCAAGTTGTTATTCTCCTCGTTATTTACCTATAGCGGCTAATGAACCGGAAGTCTCACCCATAGGCTTACTTCCGCGTTGAAGAAAAAGGTGGATAACTGCGGGAGAATGTGTCAGCGTGGATGCGCATCGTCTACACCGGGCATAGTTGCACCTGATTGTTCGTAGTTTTAGTTGCAACAGGTGTAAATATTTATCGTAAAGCTGGACGTTGCAAAGCCCAGCATAGGGCTTACACCCAGCTTTTTCAGGTCTAGCTGGTGCAACCGGCCCTGACTCTAGCTCGTCTTGTGGACTCCCCGTTTGCCTCGCCCTCAGGATTCCGTTAGCCGTCGACGGACTCACGCCTTTCTTTGGATACTCTCTTGTCTTGCCTGAACTATTCCTGTTGTTGTTGTCGACCTATGCCTGTTTTGGGACCACTCCCTTGAATAAAGCTTTTGCAGATGGATCCGCACACCTCCTCTGTTGATTCCGTAACAGCAAGGCAAAGGGAAATTCCAAAACAGGCTATAAACTTCAGGGCAGGCGAAGATCAGACGAAACGATAAAACAGGAAAGGATCAAGGCACAGGTAAACAGACAAAGAACAAGACTAAACTAGACACTGGAAACGGCTCCGTAAAGTAGCTATCGCTATACATTGACAGATGCTAAACAATACTCGGCTGTTTGATAAGAATCTGAGTGGGTGTAATATATGGCACTTTTCCACTGCGTGGTACAACTCGGCACGGCTCTGTTTGCGTTTCCACTGCAGTTTAGTACCGCTTTAGAATGGGCGGGATTATTCACGTCGTTATTGTTGCGCCACCTCTACTGCCGTGAGTCCTGAAAAACTTTTTCATTCCGCGTCGCTCCATCAAGCTCTTGTTGGATCCGCTCCTCTATGAGGCTATCAACGAGAGGAATGTCTGTACTTCCTCAACAGACCACGAAACAGCCATTTTTTGGTTGTTAAAAGAAAGGTGCGCTCATTCAAAACAGTTGTGTTCGATCCTTCGCTGGCTGTGCTGATTTAAATCTAGTGGGTCTGTTGTGTCTCGTGCCACAAGTTCAATGACGAATTCAGTGACTATTTTCTCCGGCCAATCAGTGATCAGCAAAATTTATACGTCACGTTTTGGTAACGGTACGGTTTGCTTCGAACCTCAACCGAGGTGGTACTGAAAAAAGTACCAGGTACTGTGCTCAGTGGAAAACCCCCCCCAAAAGTGAACCGTACTGTGCCGTACCATTCAGTGGAAAAGTGCCAATAGTGTGTGTGTGTGTGTGTGTGTGACTGGTTACAGCTGTGTGCAGTCAGTGCAATGGATGATGGGAAATGCAGTCCAAGGTAACGTAAAACAAGTCTGTATAGTGTGAGAGTCAATAAAATGGAAGGGCGACCTCTGGTGGCAATCGGACAGAAGTCCACAGACCGGATTCGTGACAAAGATCATGGCTAGCTTACTTGCAATAAATTTGACTTAGCCTACCATTTCTAATATACAATACAATACATTTATATTTATATTAAATTATTTATATTGTCCCCATAAGCATGTAACTTAATCAACATTAGAATTTATTTTACACAATAATAATAATAATCAATTGTTTCTGGTGTAACAATTTTAATACTTTGTATAAATGTATTATAAATGGGAAAGTTAAAAAGAGAAATTCTGTTAAACACTAATAAACAATATTAGAAAAGTAATTCAAAATACAATTAATAGGTTTACAGCTATTATAAATCAACACATTAAAATTTCCACCAACAGATTCATTAAATCAGTTTAACAGAACTGTACGTGTTGAGTTTCATTGCTTACCTTTGCCAGAGAAACAGGCCAAACATCAACAGCAACGATATCACATCAACCGAGATCCATATTCCCATGTAGGTATTAGGCTCCTTTCATTGTTACGTGCAAGGAGAGATACACAAACACACAAAGGATTCCAGAGGAGTTACATATTCAGACAAGCCTATGTGAATAAGAAAGGGAAAAACATCTTCTCTTTTATGGCAGAATACGCAGTGATAGGTGAAAAGATAGGCTGAGCTTTACCAGATGCCAGTCAGGCTTAGACATGTTTTTGAGGATGTGGCAAGCATTGGTGGTCACTGAACTGGCCCCGGAGCACCAGAGTAATGAGAAGAGCCAGCGCTCATTCACAACCCACAGATTCACGGACACGTTTTTTTTCCGCAGCTCACTGTGCAGTGAAATAAACAAAATGTATGTCAAAATAAAAACGAACACAAATCTTTCCTCTGTTTACTAGTCTTTGGCTCCATATCAGCGACCTTTAGACAGGTCGCAACAAGCCAGTCTTCTCAGCACAATAGACAGGAGTGGCAGGACCGTTTTAACATGCAGTCTTATTCATCAGTCAAGATTTTCTTGTTTAATTTTATTCTTTCTTCATCTTTACTGTCAGGTAAAATTATAAAATGACAGGTGCACCCAAGCGGACACAATAGTACGTCTGGAAAATGTTTCATCAGTCATCATGTGTTGAATTTTGGCAACGCTGCATTCCTGCTACTATAATCATTAGATGATAAATTTGTAAGTTTAAGCTACATATCAGCATTCATTTTCCACAGCATTTCTGTCATCTTTGTAAGAAAATAAAACCCTGAGAACGTTCCCAAAGGCTGTGAGATCATACCAACATTAATGGCAGCAGCATCATGTCTCTGCATGTCAGATAAGCTGCACCAGTCCTCCTACACTTACCTTATTTCGTGAGCACTCAATGAACTGTATTTCATATTCAGAAAGCTTCCAGCATCTGCATTCATGTCTTGTTCGTTATGATACACCTGCTTGAACCCTGGTGCAATGTTTCTCACGTCGTGTCTATATACTGGAGGAAGCCACCATATCTGAAAGTTACACACAATATTAAAATTACATTCGATGGTGCAAAACATTGTAACATTAAACTCAAAAACACTTAAACAAAAATTAGAAATGTTGCCTATTTATCTGAAATAAAATAAGTAAATAAGCAGAGGTACTAAAATTACTAAACCTAACCTGAAATAAAAAAGTAAATAGACTAATATTAAAAACTAATATTAATAAATACTATCATTGTATATACACAATACTAAAATAATACTGATAGAAGAAAACAAAATGTTTTAGGATTCTGACAACCAAAACGGTAACACTTTATTTTAAGGTGTCATAATACAGAGTAATTACCTAATTAAGTACTTAGTAGTAGCCGTTGTACTTACATAAAATAAAATGTACTTACCATGTAACTAAGTTATGGAACGGCCTGTACTTACAGTTTGTAATTATGTAGATGTAATAGGCAGCTACTGTTACACATATGTAACAGGCCGAGTCTGTTACACAGCTACTTGTACACTTAAGTACAATCTTGATACACTTTATTTTAAGTAGCTTATGCCTGTGTAATATTCTGTCATTTTAATGTAATTAGAAAGGTATTACATGTATTTAAGCTGTGTACTGGTGGGTTAAATCAAACTAAGGTGCAGCTGGATAAGGTGGACAGTACAGATACACATGAAGTACACTTAAGTACAATCTTGATACACTTTAATTTAAGTAGCTTATGTCTGTGTACTTACATTTATAATTAAGTTGTATACAGTCTGCAACACATATGTAACAGTAGCTGCCTATTACATCTACATAATTACAAACTGTAAGTACAGGCTGTTCCATAACTTCGTTACATGATAAGTACATTTTATTTCATGCACGTACAACAGCTACTACTAAGTACTTAACTAGGTAATTACACTATTAAGGACACCTTAAAATAAAGTGTTACCTTTAAGACAAATAAAAAAAGGGCATACTAAGAAGTTTCTGAAAATGTAATTCTTTTATTTATGAAATTTCACTGATATTATTACCTTTTCTGGTGAGATGCCTGATTTTTTGATCGTTTCAGTAGTGTAGTAGGAGTCACTGTTGTGGAATCCTGTTGAGTTTTTCTCATTTTTTAGGTCAAATATGAGGGAGACGTTATGCTTTTTGGCCATGACTAAGAGCTCATAAAGAGATGGTGCAGTCTGGTTGTTAGCCTCCATCTTCTCCTCCTTTGAGAGCGATGACACTGACTGAAATGGATCTGTCTATATTTGAAAATCAAAATATCTCCTTCTCACAAACAAATTTGTCATTTTGACATCACACGTTTTACATTTCTGTTTCCATTATATTGTTGCATAACAGCAATTACTGTCAAATGTGTTGGACTATATAAAAGCTATATATATTTGAAAACTAAGTAAAATACAGAAAATAATTACAGATAAAATACAAAAAAAAAAAATTCTTTGTCCTCACCCTTACAAACCATTCGCCTGCATTTAAAGTCTGTAACTCTTGTAATGTGAAGTTAGTGTTCATGTCACCATCTCGACCTAAAAACTTATTCTTCACATCAGTTGTTCGCAGCAGAAAGCTTGAACCATTGTCATGCATAAGAAAAGGCTTCATGTCCTTACTGAAAAAAGAAAGACAACAGGATTAAACACACACACACACACTAGAAGAAGCAAGTGTTTCGGGGCACAATCTGTTACCTGAGTTGCACATCTGTTTCAAATGCCACCACATCACACTCCATACTCTTCCTGAATGACATCATGGTGTTCTCTGGAGCAATCTAAATACATATACACAAACACACACACAAAATAAAATAAAATTTTACTTTCATTTACTGGTTTATTCTGTGCTACTACAACATATGATTTCATTACTTTATTTAACAATGTGTGTTCTTATTTAATTTTATCTTCTGGGCTTGTTACCACAAGGGGGAAAAAACACCTTTAAAAAGGGCAAAAACACTTTTTTTGTGAGGCCATTATTTTACTACATAAATATGTTCAGGTTTCCATGCCCTGTTTAAACAAAATTCAAAAGCTGTAGCATCTGTGTTCTTCACACGCCTCCGTTTTTCTTCACAGTTAACCTCCAGTCTCCTGGTGAGCGCAAGGAGATCAAACCTACAGAGCTTCAGATGTCAAAACACCTCCTCCACCTTCCCCGCCAGTGGAATTTAACAGGTTGTATATGAATTGTAGATAGTCAGCTATTCAAATGATATTTCTGGACGTGGACTACATGTTTTGTAATGACTGTAAATGTTTTCACTGTGATTATTGTATCTATAAATTGCTAATGTTTGAAAAATGTGCCAACAGACTGACATGCTAATGAATTACATTTCCCCAAGTTGATAGCTTATAACCTGGGAATGATGCCATAATCATCATAATCCTAAACCGATTCAGAAACTACAGCAGATGATTCATCATGTGGCATGTCAAATTTATTCTAATAAAATGTGAAAATCCTCATGCAGTTCAGCAACGGCATGAATAAACAGCAAAGACAAGATTTTGATGGTCACGCCAGTGTAAACATGTTTTAACAAAAGGAAAGAATGTCTCAAAATGAAAGTTACAACTAAGGCGTTACCACTTACCATTGGAGCACCGCGGTGTCCGACGAGGGCCGGTTTTGGGGGAAGATTATTGGTAATGCATGGAGAGCAGATTGCAAGAGGACAGAGGAACACAGCAGTGGACACTACCAGGAAGGTCAGCATTATAAAAACCTTACAAGCTACACAGACAAAGACATACACAAAAATATTCAGACACAAAGACTGACATAATTTAGCATTATTAAAGGCATCACTGGTGCTAACTTTCACATTTACATCCACATATTAATCAAAGGTATAATGTACACACTAATATACAGGTAATATACAAATATTGATTTTAATTTTAATCCATTTTTAATATCCATGCATTTATCTGATTGTTAAACTTTAAGCTGTTTTGGAGACACTGACCAGCTGTTCTTGCTCTATTATAACTCTGGAACACCAGCCAGCTGATCAAGGTCAAAGCCACCACAGCACCCAGCTGCAAGAAAGGAGCAGTGGCCTACAGGAAACCAAAGAGGGGATTTTAATACACTGTGCAGTACAACAATAGTGGTGTAACTAGAGATATGGACACCTGAGTGACAGTCTTATGATAAATACAGTATACTATAACATCATGCTGAAAGATATGCATGCTATTGGTGTAAAATATCACACTGCCATTTAGAATAGATAAGGTAACAGGAAATACAATGAGAACCAGCTGCAAAGACATAAAGGACAATGTATCAGTACTGAAAAGATGAATGGTTGAAGGCTGGTTGAAGGCTTCTTACCTGAAATGACATATAGACAGTTTTCCACTCATCTTTCCATTTTATACAAAAACCAGCTGTGCCTAAAGTAACAGTGAGGAGAGCTAAAAACAGAAACACCTGAACAGAGAACAGAGAATCATTAATGTACTGGGATCATTCATTAACATCCTGTGAACTTCCTTTATCCACTATGACTAACAATGATATAAATTATTACCCAAGTTTTAAAGGTAACTAATATGAGATTGCTTCCTCAACTATGAGCACTGAGGTCTTTTTAAAGGGGTCATCGGATGCCCATTTTCCACAAGTTGATATGATTCATTAGGGTCTTAATGAAAAGTCTATAACATACTTTGGTTAAAATTTCTCAATGGTAGTGTTAAACAACACCCTTTTTACCTTGTCAAAATCAGCTCTGTTTTCAGCAAGCCTTTCAGTGCATGTTCCTTTAAATGCTAATGAGCTCTGCTCACCCCGCCCCTCTCTTCCGTGGGGTGACAAACCGTTCTCATGATACTGTTTACTTTAGACACGGAACTTGCTAACTAGCACGTTATTAGGAAAGGCGATTTGCAAAGATTCATAAAAGAACCTTATACTCTAGGGATGGGCGATATATCTCGCGCGATATGCATGCGCATCTCGTCAGTAAAGCCGGTTCCTTGATTAGCGCTAAATCTCCATCACCTGTTTTCAAATGGAGCGGCAGTTAATACACAGAGCCGTAGATCACTGAGAAGCTACGCAATATCGCGTTCACTATCGCAGATGAATCGCCTTCGATAATGAACGCGATATTGCGTAGCTTCTCAGTGATCTACGGCTCTGTGTATTAACTGCCGCTCCATTTGAAAACAGGTGATGGAGATTTAGCGCTAATCAAGGAACCGGCTTTACTGACGAGATGCGCATGCATATCGCGCGAGATATATCGCCCATCCCTATTATACTCACTTCTGTAGGTGAGGCTGGGTCACGAATGAATCGCGCGATCATAGACGCATTTATGTAGATCGGGGGCCACATTCCCTTCAAAAACAAAGGTAATCCACTGCGTCTTCAGCAGCTCAGATGTCAGGAGTAAATGACGACTGCTATGTTCATAAAGGCTATCATAAAGGTTCATATAGGTAAAAGGCTAGTGTCAATCAACTATCGTGGGAGGGGCCTGGGTCAGTGTGATGTCACACAGACGAGCATCTGAGAATGGCTTGATATGAGAAGGGGGAAATGATTTAACGAGATCAACGAGAAAAAAAACACTGGGTGGATCTTTATCATTATAGGGTGGTTGTGTACACACACTGCCAACACACATTTCAGTTCAAACACCTTGTGAAGTGCATGTCGCATCCGATGACCCCTTCAAAGCTAATTTTATAGTCAGCTTTTATGTATCATAATTGATACATTTACATAACATTTACTTTAACAAATAAATTTACAAAATAAATTCATTAGGGGCAAAATGGTTTTCACTGTGGTGAAAATGAGTTGTGGAGTAGCCATACTTACGTGTTAAAAATATTAAAACTTGTTTCACCCTTTTAAAACAATTGTTTATATAATATTTTCATAACTGACTTTAAGATGGACAGCCTGTGTCTGGGACAAGGGTAGCTATAAATTAATGAATTTAATAAGTCTTAATGCAACCTTCAAACAACAAAAAATACAAGTTGAAAGGGTAAAGAGTACCTTATGCAGCCAGTGTAAATTCAAGGGCTCTCGGATTGCTAAATGCAGCAATCCAAATACCTGAAATAAAAAAAAGAATGTTCTCATTGGTACAACCATTGTTTACGAATGCTACCAGCTGAGCAATCTGGATCACATTATGCCCTCTAATGTTCCCATTCTCTCTTCTTACCAGTAGGAGGAGGCAGTATGTGGCCAGCACAGCAGAAACGACCATCACTATCATGTACCAGTTCACCCATTTTTTTACTGTTTTGAAGGCTTCCCTGCAGGAGGAAAATGAAGCAATATGGCAGAATGACAACCAGGTAACTTGGAAACACTGGGCCAGTGGATTTACAATGTGGTCATATAATCAGCACGTGTAATTGTGTTTATATGCTCACCAGTTTACATCATCACGGTCGTTGAAGGCAATAAAACAAACGTACATCCAACTCAAGGCAAGTATGGACACAAAAGACAGAAAGGAGAACCCGCAGCAAGCCCTCTATATACAAACAAAGCAAGAATGCACACTTCAAACATCTCTTTTCTTTTTCAGTAAGCTCTTCTCCTTGTCCTATTTACTGACACTAACAAATGTATCAACACTAAAAAGACAATGTTTATTCAAAACTTTCCCTCAGTGCTCCACCTGTGTGCGTGTGATGATTTCAAGTCATAGGTTAACCACAAATGAGAGCCTGGGGGGCATTGGCGCACAGCCATCGACTTCTCACGTTGAGTTTCGCCTACTGTTCCGAATATTCAAAATCAGGGCCTCTCTCTAAAGCGAGTGGTTATTATGATAGCTGATTATTACGAGTCCATCACACACAGGGTTTTTGAAATCTCTGAATGCAGCGGTAATTGTTTCTGACACAAATCAAAAGAACTGAGAGCCTTGCTTTTGTATCCAGGCTACTAATTAACATACTTTTCTGCCTGTCATGATCATCAGTCTTCACAGCTTTGTACTCACTTAAAAGGAAAGAGCATTTACATGATAATTGTTCATTAAGGAAGCATTCAGTGACAACAAATTTCTTTGATTCTATTCTACATTTATTAGACATGGTAAACTATTCCGCCTCTCTCAACTGATTGTGTCAAGTGAAAACTGTTTGCAAATTTTAAGAGATAACGGGTGCATCATTGATGTGCAACTTCATTTTGCAATGTGGAAAAATGTGATTAAAAATGCAAGGTGTAAAAAACAAAATCTCACGTTTTGTCTTCTATTTTGACTGTTCCATTGACAACTGTAGATTCCTCCGAGGCAGGTTCGGCAGATCGAGATCATTGTGGTTTTTTCCACATCTAATGATTCCAGCTGAATGTATATGGATGGATAGGGGTCTTGTCTGGTATGTAGTGAGGTTAACTCATTTATACTGGTGCAGGTGTTTGATATGGAATGACTCACTGCTTCACACCTGAAACTGAGTAGGAGGGAAGAGAATTCAAGATGGTGGTTATGCAAGGAAACCTGTTCTTTAACTCAAAACTGAACCGAGCTCACAATGCCTGGCTTAGTTAGTTAAAAGTACTTGAATAAGGGTGAGAGAGAGAAAAATATAGGCTCCAGTCACATGACACAGCAGGTATGGAAAGGTTCAATTTAATTATGAAGGAGTGGCAATGCTTTCAAAAGCCCTGAAGCAGAAAACTACAAGACGACCTGTGGGAAAGATTTCATATCAATCACTCAATTCTCATAAAAGGATGGAATGTTCTTCCCAACTTAAGTTAACTGCTACAGCTGTGTAAGTGATAAATATGTATTAAAATATAACCTGTTTTCACTATACCCTATAATCAAAAGTTGCCTGATGCTGGAACACAGTAATTTGAGTGTGCTACTGTAAATTAGATGAACAACTGACATGAGATATTAAAGATTATTCGGAGCAAGTAAAAAGGCCTTGCCCCTTGTTTTGACAGGTTGTGCATAACATGAAATATAATCTGCAATGTTATGAAGACTTTCTTCCTGTGGAGGCATTTTTTTGTTTTTCAGGTTCAGTGGATGTATTTTGACATCCACTGAACCTAGAAAACAAAAAAATAAATGCCTCATGATCAGATAAACATGTCTAAGCAAAAAGTGTTTTAAGTGTTAAAGGCAGGTGGCTAGCACAACAGGAAGGGGAAATCGTATCAGTTCAAAGAGTGCTAAAAAAAAGGATTATGGCTTCCACAAAAATATTAAACAGCACAACTGTTGTCAAGATTGATAATAATAAGAAATGTTCCTTGAGCACCCATGATCTGAAGGACCATGTGATACTGATGACTGAAGTAATGACTGCTAAAAATTTAGCTTTGCATCACCAGAATAAATTACTTTTACAATAAATAAAATTTGTGTGGATAATTCTGCTGTGGCAGAATAATATACTCTTTTACTGTATTTTTGATTAAATAAATGCAGCTTTGCTAAACATAAGTGATAATGTGTCCACCAGTGCCTCACAAATGTCTACAAATCCCCAATAATGGCAAAATTTGTACAATTTCTTTGTTTTGTACAAGGAAAGCTGACAATACCACTTCTTGCATCTTGATCTGTCAAATCTTCACTTGGCAAACCTATCAACGCAATTATCATAAATTCATACATATCATAAAAGTATAAAATGTTAGTTTAAAAGCTCAAGATATTCACTCTTCAATGTGGTATAGCCTACTGTCTGTCAGCCAGGTAAACAGCACTGTGTAAAAGTCAGATTAGCCAGTGGAGGGTGATGTTATGTCAGCCATAACTAAACATCCTCAATGCAAGTACTTGGGAACTGTGAGATTTGACTCACTGATAAAAATAGCAATATATCAGTGTATGTGGGTCAGCGCAATTCCTGATAAAAAGTCTACATTAGAGAATAAACCATATATTCCAGCATGAAGGATACACACCTATTTTAGTAAAAGCATGAAATTTGAATGTACCATCATACATTGTAACCACTGCTGTGTGCGGTTTCTTTAAGGAACATATAACATTTTTGCCAACAGCGACACGGTTCACAAAATCCCAGGGCGAAACGTGTTCTTCAGACTCGACAAAGAAGAAAGGAAACTTGTCAAGTGTTTAGTGGATGTTCTGGATCTGCAGACAGGTATTGCAGCACATTTAATAAGTCACTTAACTTCCCATTTCAGGTCAGACAACAAGTACTTTGTCAACTGTAACTCATATGATTAAATGACCTAAGTCGTCATCCTTATTCAACAGGTTGTCCAAAACTTTAAAAATCATCCTGCGTTGGACTAATTCAAGGATGCCATTTTCTCAGCGTCACACCACACTTCTCAGAGCAGACAAGAGCTCCTTTGTCAAGTTTATGACCTGAGTTTGGATAGGTTTTAAAGGGTCTTTTCTTTTCCATATGAACCAGCCTCTAGGAATTATTATTATTCAAAGGGTTTGGCAAAACCCTTTACTTTCTAAACCATCTACAGCAACATTTCACAAATTTTCTCTTGAGTGTATCTTCATTTATTAGTGACCATTTATAAATGCACTTATAAAATACATTAAAATATATTTGAAACAAGTAGAACTGCTGAGCCAAACAAAAGAGTGTTACAGAGGAGTTGGCATCCAGATTCTGCAGAAGAAGCTTTTTGCATCTCAAAAACTGAGCCATAATATTACAAAAAAACAAAATTTGCTCTACTTTAACAAGGTCAACAGACATGAGTGATATACACTGTAAATTTTTAGACTTAACTAAAAAATGCCAGTAGATAATTTTGTTACAATTACATCTGGAAATGTTTTAATGAATGAAGGAGCACAAAAAAGAAAAACATTTAAGTAGGCAGCCTGAAGACACAAATGTTTTCACCCCTGTGTAGACAGGCATAACAAGACTTTGTATCCATTTAAGAAAGAATGAAAGAAAAACATTGTGAACTTAGTAAAAGACAGAAGCACATCAATAGCATTAAAAGCTCAGCAAATCCACTCCATCATCAGGCTTTCACTGTATGTGCTCAAAGAAAACTCTGACTGATTAAAAGTGGCACAAAAACAAACATCACACTTTTGATAACGGTACAGCTCATCACCCCTCTTTTATTGAAGCGTTTCAGAATAAGTGTAGGATTTTTTATTTTTCAAGAAATGTTCATCGTTCAGATTGAGTATTAAAGAAAAAAAGAAAGGAAAAGAAAAGCAGCCTATGCAAAACTATATGTAAAACCTTCACATAAAATCAAACTGCCAAGTGAAGGCACATGTTGTTGAGGACAGTGCATGTGACTTGTCTATGTTGTGAAATAAAAGAATTAACCAGTCGAAGATCATTTTCAAGAAACCCTGAATTTCACTTTCTTCATTGAACTTGAACTACAGACTTCAGACTGCTGTGATACAAAAGCACGCGCCCATTTTCTTACAACACACAATATTACAAACTAAATACACTAGCTCTGCCTTATAAGATAATCTAGTTGTTGATTGCCACACTTTCTTTATTAAAGCATTTAAGTACCATCGTATTGACTGCGAGAGCTTTCAACCCATCCTAAAACTAATTCACAACCTCAAGTCTTGATCTGCAGTTCAGTGACATCATGGGACGTGTCTTTTTTTAACCCAATGGTATTAAAATATTATTAAGGTTAAATTTAGTTTAATACAACGACCTCACAGACACATTTTTTGCGACAGCCAACTTCCAATTTTTAATCATTTCCAAATCCAAGTAAACATCGAACAGAATCCTTTTTCCTTAAACACGGTTTCACCTCTTAACCCGAGATTTGCAAAAATTCAAAAGTTTTGTTTTTGTAAATATGTGCATTTTGTTAACGGTAGTATGGTTTACCTAAATCATAGTTTTTGTTTTCTATAAGGATGCTATAAGCACCTGTAATGACTAACACACACCTCGCACGCCTTTCAGTAATATTAGATCAGAACAGATCTAGTCCGAGAGCAAACAGATTTTAAATATGCACGTTAGTACCTTACCTTGATTAAAAAGGTACATTTCATAGTGAAATCCCAGTCAGACTCTCAAACTTCAGCACCAATCGGCAGTCTGTGCACTCGAACTCATGCTGAAACATAAATCCCGTGAACGGAGTATTAATGAGGCGCTAACAATGAATGAGCTTCACATTCCTTGCAGTTTTATGGACCAGCACCAATGCAGTTCCATCAGCGTTCAGCAGAGGGCGCTCGAAGAGTTTTAGAATCGTACCCATTTAATTAAAAGCAAGAGTTTCTGCCTGACACATAAATTAATATTCTCCTACAATATAATACAGTGACTGTAAATGCATTATATCTTTCTTATACACAAACAGCTGTGATTGAGCCAACAACATCAGAGCGCCTATGTATAGGTGTATAAAAGTAGTCCCCAGGGTGTGATGGACTTACAGTTGAGCTGTACAAATTATTTGAAAATCTGTCATGTCCGGCACTGTATGTATGGGCTTGCAGTGCTTAAGTTAAATACTGGGTGTTAAATAATAAAATATGTTAAACATTATGCTCTTATCATTCTCATTAAAATTAAAATCCCGTGAACTTCGCCCCGAATGGGAGTTTTATATGCACATGTGCGCTCATCTGTTTTCAGTACAGCTCTCCTCCCGTCGCTTCATGTCATCTTCTCATTAAACTATGACAGGTCCTTTACTGCAGAAAAACGGTCACTGCGACACTCTAAAGTGATTGAAACTATAGCGCTATGTATTTTTTAAAAACCATTTTCATAGGTTTCACGTTATATTGTCGGCTCGGAATATATGTAAATGTGCATGCTCAGTAGCCGCAGCTGTATCCCTTCTAGCCTTAACCACAAATCAGACAGGAGAGTAGATTAACTTCGGTGGACTTAAACTTGAAAAATGGTGTGTTAAAATACTTTCTGATGTTTATTCATGTTCATTTCGTGCTTTAAGTAAATATGAAAAGACTATCGGTTCACGTGTTAGAACCATAGACTGAGGCAATACAGTGATCTGTCACGACACATTGAAGAGCCACAAAACCTATTTATTGTATAAATTTCTTTAAAAATGACTCAGTTTAAAAGCTGAGGGTCCTGAGACCTTGTTTCATGTCAGAAGTAACCTGCTCTGTCTTCTCTGTCGATGTTTTGTCAGTTTCCTCTTTGCTCTGCGATGTATTTTTCGCTGCGTGAGAACATGTGTGTAGTGTGAGAGCGGCATTGTTTGTCGGTCATGGCAACAGTAACTAAGGGTGGGCGGGTTTTGCGAACGGTCAATTGCTCTTGCACAACATCATTTTGGTGTGACATTCTTGACTTTATCAAATGTTATGTGAATCCTAATTTTGAGTTTACTTACAGAAGTGTAATTTTTGGCTTTCATGAATGTCAAAAAAAGGTGATACTTATTTCATAAACCTTATTTTCCCGTTAGCTAAATATCATATTAATAAATGTAAATTTTCTAAATGCAAACCTCTTTTTTTAAGATTCAAACTTGAAATGAAAATGTATTTTGAATCTACTGAGTTCTCTACGAACTTAAAAGCAATAAGAACATTGACTTTGCTAAAGGACTTGACACTTCCTTTGGATTGAAAAACTGAATGACCCTGGACTGTTGTTGTATTGTTATGATTTGACAATGATGACAATTGTTATTGTTTTTTCAAGCATTCAATAAAAAAAATAAAAATGTATGTATAAAAGTTTTATTTTAATAATATATGTGGGGCTAATAAAACATATCATCATTTTTAAAATTTAAATATATAATATAATTATTATATATAAATATAAAATATAATATGATCTGTATAATAAAATTTCAGCCCACATGTGCTTGCATGGCTTTTCCTCCCTTATTTACTCTTGCATATAGGAATGTTTCCATAAACATGTATAGCCTAAGGAGCAAATGCAAAAATCAGATGTAAGTAATGAAAAAAGACAAAAAGAGCATTTATAATCACTTGAATTTGAATTAAAATATTTTAAAAAATGCAATATAGTTCATAGTAATTTACAGGTAATTTTCTGTGTTACTGAAAGAGTTTCCATATAGCTCTTAAGGCCAGTAATGTAAACAAAATGTAATGTAATGATAATGTTTTTTATGCTGTTCTCATTTTGTGGGTTTACAAATAATGTAGCCTATATTTATAGAATGTGAATAAGCTACTTAATAGTCTTAGACTGGATTTTTCTTTTAATAATAATCATAGACCTTCAAAGTATAATAAGACATGGTATATTTCTCAATGTAATGTTTTTATTAAAATGTGACATTCAAGTCTTTCCAAGAAGAGGTAGAGTGAAAAAAAAACAAAAAAAAAAACAGGTGGATATTTTCAGTTGGGTGATTGCCAGTGTCACCTAGTTAATTATCTCTCATTTCTACAATACATTTACAGTATAAGCTAATGAACTGAAGCCACTGCTTCTGTTTCTACTAAAACAGTCCAGACTAGGGCACAACAGGGGAGATAGGGTTTGTTGACAGACTTTTTACTTTTTCAGAGTAGGTTAATATTTGAAAGCCAGTTTCTGATTAGGCACATACCTAATCTTGCCTACAAAAAATACTGAACATATCCTTAAAGTCTTTTTTTTTTATTATAAAATGGAAAGAAACACAGCAAACCCTATGATCTTAGGATGCTCTTGAAATTGGGCAACGGGACAGGAAGGAGACTTGTCAGGGAAGTGACCGAGAGGCCACATTTACAGAGTTTGAAAGGTCTTTGGATACTATGCGTGAAACTGTCCCAATAACAATATTTTCTTTACCTCTCCATAGTTTTTGTTGAGGGAAAAAAGGAAAGAAAAAAGAAAAAAAGAGCTGGTCACATGATCTGTAGGAGGGCGGGGCTAATGGTTCGCTCGAGGAGTTCTTGGTGAGTTGAATGACGAAAACAATATTGTCGAGCAAAAGCAACTGTATATTTTGTTTGTCTTTCATTTTAGTATGAGAATATTACTATCGTCAGTTCATTCGCGCAGCGTTTTGGTAATTTGCATGGTTAAAGCTCACTGTCCAGCGCATCTTGTGTTTACTGTTGAGTGTTAGCAAGCTAGCTTGCTTTACTCACTGTACAATGAGAACCATAGAGAGTGAATTTACATCCCTTTTATTATAAATCTTTGGTCATTTCATGCTTTAGCCATCAGTATATTGACAGTTTTGTAAAGAAGCTAATTTAATCTGTAAAAGTAGAAAAGAAACATTACACTTAAAATATATCGAACACTATTGTCCTCATAAATTCACTGTTTACTTTTTCTCGCACCCTCATGTCTAGCTCGAAAAACATGGACCAAAAGATTCCATACGATGATTATCAACTGCCAGTAGTGTTTCTTCCTTCCTATGAGAGCCCTCCTGCATGGATCCCTCCACAAGAGGTGACAGTAACTGGAGACTACGTTTTCAGCTCACCTTCTGTGATCATATTGACCTAATGTACATTTTTCTTTCTTATAATCAGAGGATACATCACCCTGACTACAACAACGAGCTCACTCAGTTCCTACCTCGCACTATAGTGTTAAAAAAGCCACCCGGTGCACAACTGGGCTTCAATATCCGTGGAGGAAAGGCCTCCCAGCTTGGTATATTTATTTCAAAGGTCAGTTTTGCCCATTAAAACCTTCGTTGTTTATGTTTCAGCTAAAGAACTGACTTCCTCATCTTGGTTTTACTCAATGTTTTGACAGGTGGTGCCAGATTCAGATGCCCATAGGGCAGGACTGCAAGAGGGCGATCAGGTCCTTTCTGTCAATGACGTGGACTTTCAAGACATTGAGCATTCAAAGGTAAGATCTGATATGTCAGTCTGAAGACAGAAACACACTGGATATCTCATCTTCTAAACAGAATTGGTATGATCTTGATTTCTCTCCTAGGCTGTTGAGATTTTAAAGACTGCAAGAGAGATTTTGATGAAGGTTCGATACTTCCCTTACAGTAAGTATTATATTCATCCTTCCCTTGAGACTGTAATCCAGCTCATTTCAAGTGTTGTTCTCATCCAATGGTATCTGATAATATTACTGAATATGAAGTGTTTTTCTTACTTAAGCAAACCAGTAGTATTTCAGTCAGCTGATTCAGTTGGAGTACCTGACATAAATGTGTGTTGTGCTTCTGTTTTTCTAGACTACCAGCGGCAGAAGGAGAGGACTGTACACTAGGTGGCAGAGCTGACCTTCATGACTGAACTAGTTCAGTGACGCAGCTGATGAGGCGTTGGTGTGTCAGCGAAAAGTTCAGCTGCTCTGCATCATCTTCCTCCCACTAACTATCTTCTCTGACTAAGAGACTGAAATCATCTTCAAACACTTCACGACATGCTCCTTCACCCATAGTGGTGGTTTAGAGCTGTGCCAGTTTTGAATGCAGCTGGTGAAATGTTCAGATACTTTCCCCTCTTCATGGTTTTGTCATCATTTCCTTTCCTCTAGGAAAACTAGCATACTCTATGAGATATGTCATGCATATGAAAAGAAAACATGGCAGATGCGTTATTTATTGAATGAAATGGCTATAGGTGGTTACATCATGATTAAATCTATTAATATCTTCACTTATAGGCATTTGTTAAATGAAGCTGAAATTATGTTTAATATATCACATATTATTTTAATAACTAGGTCTTTTTTGTGATTGCATTTCAATTTTGTATCCCAAAGCAAATCATTTAGTTGTTTAATGATTAATGTCCTGCTGACAGACACATTGCTACTGACTAATTCATTGTCATTAAATCAATATTCTCACGAAAAAGTACTTTTTGTGCTCATTTTTAAGAATAACCCTGATGAAAAAAGTCTCCAAGTGGGAAGGGGGAAATGTAAGAAGGGGAATATTATATTCTCAGATCTCGTTACATTTATGATGTCAGGTAGTGTGGCTTTGTTAATATACTGTATTATCTACCATCTAGTGGTACTATAAACACTAAGTACTATTAAAGGGATAGTTCACCAAAAAATTTAAAATTTCAAGCCATCCAAGATGTGGATGAGTTTGTTTCTTCATCAGAACAGATTTGGTTAGGTTTGCATTACATGACTTGCTCACCAATGGATCTTCTGCAGTGAATGGGTGCCGTCAGAATGATGGTCCAAACAGCTGATTAAAACATCACAATAATAAGCACGACTCCAGTCCAACAATTAATGTCTCGTAAAGTGAAAAGCTGCCCATTTGTAAGAAACAAATCCATCATTAAAACCTTTTAACTTCAAACCGTCACTTGTTGCCAAAACATATCCAAAATCCTTCATAGTGCTCCTCCAGTCTGTTGTCCTGTCACATCAAAATCCAAAAATGTCTTTATTCTGGATTTGTTTCTTACAAACACACAGCTTTTCACTTACGATTTTAATAGACGGAGTCCTGTCGGTTGCTGATGGACTATTATAATGTTTCTATCAGCTGTTTGGACTCTCATTCTGACAGCACCCATTCACTGCAGAGGATCCGTTGGTGAGTACATTAAGTAATGCTAAATTTCTCCAAATCTGTTCTGATGAGGAAACAAACGCCTTGGATGGGCAGAGGGTAACTACATTTTCAGAAAATTTTCATTTTTTGGCAAAATATTCCTTTCAACATTGAACCAGTTTACTGAATTACATAATTTCACTACACAAAATTTAAACGAAGCTTCTACTGTGTTACTGGAGCTCAATGGAACAGATGGTTGTTTATATGCAAATACTGGGTATTAGACCATGATCATGTAAACTAGTATGGCGCAGTGCCATTAAGAAACACTGAAAGATGGAACAATCTTACTAGGAGAAAAAAAGAAGAGTTTTCAAAGGCATTTTGAACATAATTTATTTAAAATTTTAAAATATAAAACCATATAACCCTTCACTGAGTTAGGACTTCATATACATAAAATTCAAGTTATCAAACACACAAGTTTACATATCCATCCTTCCTCAGAAAGAAAACCATCTATCAAAAATATGGGTAACTTTGATCCACTGGTATCATGTTATTGCTGATGTCATTTTCTTTCATGTTCAAGGGCACATACATAACAGAAGTACAGAAAAGCTCTCATTACATTCCTCTGCCTTCTGTTTCCTTCTGCCTGTTACAGGCAAATGAACTAATACCACTTCAAGTAATAAACCTTGAGGTAATACCACATTGTGTCTTAGACTGCTTTGGTCATATTACAGGGCCTTTAATGCAGGTTCTCTCCCATGGTTACTTGGTGTCGATCATTTTCACTCATGCCATTACAGACACACCTCTTTGAAAAGGCACACAGACAAATACACAAACGGATGACAATGAGAGGAATCTCTCACCTACCATAGTGACTTAAAACAAAGATTAGACATGTTTAACTATATTTAAAGAAATAAACAACCTATTCAATAGCATATAGGCATAGCCTTATCAAAATCATTTAGTAATAAATTAAAAAAGCAAAAAAAAAAAAAAGTTCTCATTTAAGCTAATGAACCACCTTTAAAAGGGTTTTAAAATTAAATTAAGAAGCAGAACTGCAAAGTATTTTCTTTTGTTCAATTAAGCACCACTATCGCACGTGCAATGCCGTAAGAAACTCATACATGGGTAATGGAATGTGCAGATCTGTGCACCAGTGATTGTAAACACTTACTCTGTGAGCGGGAAGGAGGAATGTTGGTATCAGTAAGCTATAAGTGTGGTGAGAAGTAACTTGACTGACCCTGTCACACGAACCAGAGTTAAAGACTGTCCGTTTGGATGTTTTAGCTGCTGTCCTCATTCTCTTGAACATCCCTGGTGGAGCTCTCATCCACGTTCTCGAGCGAATCTCCGCGCTGGATGGACAGCTCTGCTGGATCCATCATGGGCAGTTCACTCTGTATGGGATACAGCCACGGCTTATGATCTGGAGAATTTGCTGCTTTCCACGCAGGGTAGTTCTGACCGGCTTTATGGACGCTTCTTAAGACCTGTGGAATGACAGAGGAGAATGAGGGAGCGGCACTAGTATCAGCGGAAGCAACGCTAAACTTGGATCATTTCTTCGTTCTTGTGTAACCAAGACAATGAAATGGAATCCAGTTTTACTTCATGTTCAAGCTGTGCAGTGGCTCAAAGCTTTTTGCTCACTCATAACTATAAATACACTGTTTCTAGTTTCTGTCTGCGTCTCTCCAGCATTTTTGGCAGCACAAAGTATCATTGTGTGAAATACTGCCTATAAAGTCTGACTTCTAAACTGAAGTTAATGGGCCTGTTTTGTGTTTTAATACAACATTATAACTGGACAATAAATCATCATCCTCCTTTAAGACCTGAAACATGGTAGTAAATGGTTTCCACAAAAAAAAAAAAAAAAAAAAAAAATTAAGCAGCACAACTATTTTCAACATTTAGAATAATACAATGTTTCTTGAGCAGCCAATCAGCATATTAGACTAATTTCTGTGGCATGAAAATTGCAGAAATGATGCTGAAAATTCAGCTTTGTCAAAGGAATAAAATTACATTTAAAAACATTAAAACATTTATTTTAAATTGTAATAATATTTCACGCTATTACTTTTTTTACTGCATATTTGATCAGATAAATGCAACCTTGATGAGCATGAGAGACTAAAATCTTATAAAATTATAAAACCTTAACACCTGATCAATGATCCATGGAAAGACAAACACCTCAGTGTTCAATAATAGTTTATAAAGACTACGCATGATGTACAGTCCATCTAATCAGTGCCCTTTGGACAGAGATACAGTCTGGGAACACTGCAAACAGCCCTACCACATGCAGTAATAATAATAATACTAATAATTCACAAGACAATGAAATGGACAAAAAAAGCCACAATGCAATGCAAGACTGAGTTCTTGTTCTTAATCAGAAGAACATCTACATCAGTTATCTTTAGATAATCTAAACACTCAGTGAAGGCTGCAGAGTTATTAAAGGCATTTCTAGCAAGTGTAAAATGTCACTGCTTGCTGTGTCAGTGATTATCACGAATGATTAATAAAGAAAAGAGACTTGGGATTAAAAGGAGCCTAAGTGACTCTACTGTAAATAAAAAGAATGACTGTAGTCATGCAGCATACAGACAGAACAAGATAAACAAGTTTCACTTTTGGCACAGCAAGTGCTGCGTGAGTGTCTTCAGTACAAGATCTTCCAGTAGGTTACCATAGTAACAATTGTGATTTAAGCCTTAAACGCAGGCCCACATAGAAAGACACAAGCATCCTCAAAGAGTAGATGCACAGAAACAATAGTAAGAGACAAAGTAGGTTTACTTACTTTTGGAGCCAGGACCTGAGATGCTTTGTTGACAACCCACTTCGGAAGAGACCCTAAAAGATTAAAAAAATAATTACAAAACAGCAACAAATTAAAAGTCTTACAATGTAAATAAATGATGGATGAACATTTCAAATGAATCAGGGAATCTGTTCATACCTCTGGGATCAGCTTGTGAGAGGTATGTGAAAATGCAGCTGTTGGGTCCCGTTGGTTTGATCAGGTAACCTGTCAGAAGGGAAATGGCCCTTACCAGATCCTTTCGTGGGGGAAATTTCTAAAATGATAGCAAGAGTTTATTAAAAGATATGTATCATTTTTAAAAGCATGTATTAATAGATTATAATGAGCATAATATCATCATAACATTTTCTCCTACACTAATGTGAGGACATGGATGCAAACTTGTTCAAAAACAGTCATTATTTTTGCTATTCTTGGTTCTAAATTGATGTACGCAACAAAACATATGATAACAGGAGGTCTAAGTAAATAAAAGATGTACCGGATGTTTCACTGAGAAGTTAATGATCACATATTCATTTTCAGATGCCTGCCATGAGCGCAGGGTCACCACATCTCTGTTCTTCAGTGGCTTCGGGCAGATCCCTGTGAACAAATGATAAAAAAAGAAATTTATATGACCTGCAGGCCAGTAAACACCCACAACACAAAAAAGAGGAACAAAACTGACAATAACGTTGACTATAAATACAGACAAAAACATGCTCCCAGGAGGCTTTTTTTCAGCTCTTATTGTACTGCGATAAGCCACTGTGCTGAAGACTTTTCAAAATGTATTAGGTGACTACCACAGAGACTAACAAAATCCCAAAAGAACCACTAGAATGACCATAAGATAACAAATAACTCCATAACTGAGATTTTAAAGATGACATGACTCACATGAATAGTAGCCCACATCAGCATTAGGAGCCAGACGAGCAATGTCAACACTCTCAAGCATTGTAGGGTCCCATGTCTTCCGGTACATGCCGTCATGAAGCACGTCATACATGGTGGCAGCCGATACATCCTTTATGTTCATCCTACACTGTATTGGAAACAAAGCATTTGCATTAGTGTTGTTATGGCAGCAGTACACAAGGGACTAAACATGTAAATTAAACGGACATGTTATAGGGAAAAACAAGAGATTGTGGAGTCCACAGAAAAGATATGTAAAATAAATAAATCAAATAATATTAAAAACACACCCACACCCTTACATTTCCATAACTACTATTGAATAATGTCTACCCGGTCTAGCCAATGACCTATTAAATATTTTATGATGTGGTAATGTTAATGTTCCTACTAAAATTAGTAAAAATTTCCATTTGTTGTCTGAAAACTACTGGTTTAAGTTATTTTAAAAGGTAATCTCGAGACCGTAAATTTAAAGCCCACACAGATGCAGGCAGACATCTTACCTTGATTTTGTGCACTTTGGAGAAGTTCCCTTTGTTGTTTGTTGAAGTAGATAAAGGGGCCACCTCGACCCAGACCTCCATGTCATTTTTATCATATTTACTGAGCCAGTTCTCCGTGGACAAGCATTGTCTTTTGAACTCATTAAACGTGGATTCATCTGGAATGATTCCCGAACCGCGAGACATACCTGAAAGAGCAGACTGACCGATCAAAAACACTGCGAGAAATTACAAGATCCGTTTGAGAGTCTCTACCAAGACAGGGTCTCTTTGTTCTGTTGAAAGGATGAGGTGTAGCTATTATAGTCACAGATGAACTTTTCAAGCTCGACAAGATTTTTCTCACAAATTCCTTACCTGGCGTCAACGCTTGCGTGTGGAAAAACCTCGTCAGCACTTCCGGGAGTAGAACAGGTGTATTACAACAGGTGCGCAGCTAGTCAATCAGCGCTGAAGCACGGTCATGTAGCACACTGACACGATCCTGATTTGCTCACAGGCTTTTATGTTCTCATGTGAGACTGTTGAAAACTGGCACAAACTGGGTTTGCCGGACCTCCCGTATTGACTGGTCATCCGGGTGTAGGGCCAGTGGTCTCTGCTGCTCCGCTGATTTGCATGATTAATTCATAACGGAACCGCTAAGACCAGCTCTGAACTCCGCCTCGTGTTCACCAACCGAAACCCGTCAAATCACCGGCACATCATTCAACCGGCTCTTGCAGTGAGTCATCAGTAAAAAACTGAATTTCATGCCTGTTTCTGCGCTTTGTGCTCTATTGACTTTATGGTACCAACCAGACAGAACTTCACATTTTAAAAGCATATATATTTAATTTATTAAAAACGTTTATTTTAATAAATGGGCCAAAGAGAACTTAAGAGTTTAAAAATATAAATATGAAATTTATTAAAAACATTTTAATAAATGGGCCAAACAGTGGGCCAAATAGTTTAAAAACATTAAACCATTATTTAACCTTTTGCATACTGCAGTAAACATATTATATTTTTTATATACAGTAAAGTTTTTTTTTTTTTTACATTTTTTATATATTTTTAAATATATATATATAAAAGTTTATAATATACAAACACATTTATAACTTAATTTTAAAAAATACAAAAAAGCATAAAGAGGAACATAAAACTAAACATTTACCACCTTTTTTGATAAAACAACTACAGTTCTAAAAAGTACATTAAACGGATAGTTCACCCAAAAATGAAAATTTTGTCATCATTTACTCACCCTCACGTCATTTCAAAACCTGTATGAGTTTCTTTCTTATGTTGAACATAAAAGAAGATATTCTGAAGAATGCTGGTAATCAAACAGTTGATGCACCAACAACTGTTTGGTTCTTCAAAATACCTTCTTTTGTGTTCAACATAAGAAAGAAACTAATACAGGGTTGGAACGACATGGGTGAGCAAATGATGACAAAATTTTCATTTTTGGGTGAACTATTCCTGTAAGTCTCTTTTCATCATTAATTTTATATAAAGGCTAGAGAGAGAGAGAGAGAGAGAGATTTTATTTATATATATATATATATATATATATATATATATATTTGCTTTTGTGGATATTATTATACAAGTAATATTTATATCAATAAGGCAAGATGCCTCCTTGATGTATTGTAAAATATGGGGCTTAATCAGTCAATTAGAAATTAATTTGTTGCCACTGCATATAGGGTGATCAACATATAATGAACGAAATTTACCATCTGTAATAATATATCAGTGTTGTCCATTATTACTATCCAGCACTATACAGTCAAACCAAAATTTATTTAGACACCTTCAGCATTTCTCAAATTATCACATTTTGTTCGTTATAGTTTAGAAAATGGTAATACAATATGACAAGAACACGAGAGTTAAACTGTGTCAGAACAAATTCATCTTGATAATGTCAGATAACTTTGATAGAAAGGAATGAATTACAATCAACCAAAAGTTATTCAGCTGTTAAATTTAAGTACACAATTAGAGAATACCAATTTAGTAACAAAATTCTAATTTTGTTCAGTCTGTGGTGTAAAAAGTTTGCATTAGCAATTAAAGAAAAACACTTAAGCAAAGTATGGTCAGGTCAATGTGTCTGATTTTTTTTTTTAGTCTACCAATTTTACTGGTAGTCCACTGTATGAAGAATTTTTGGGTATGTCACAATTTATTTTGCTATCCTCACTTACATAAATGAACTATAGTGTCCTGCACCCACTACTAAAAATATCAAAAATTATATCTGGTGTCGTAATTATTTTTGGTTTGACTGTATATGTATAGGCCCTACATACAGAAGCTAAAAGCAGCACAAACAGCAAATTTGGTGAAATATCTTTATTCATGTGATACATTTTGGTGTCTCTTTAACCTTCCATTTTTTACAGCATATAATAATAGTACTTTGTTCACATGAGCTTTTAACTAACATTTTATATTGAACAGCATTTCAACTGAATAACACTTCAGATTACTTGTTAAGTATTAGTCAATGACACATTGACTTATTCGGAGGTTTTCACTTTCTGTTTTATTTTGATCTTATATCAAACCATATTAAATGTTAATGTTTCTTTTAAAACACGGGTGATGCCCTTTTTTAGTCTTAGTGATGAAAGGATTTGTCGGTTTACAGTTGAACGAGAGGAAAAGCGACAGCACTGGGGGGTTCGGCGATACCTCTCCAGCAAATAAAAGCCCATTCAAGCTATACTGTAGAAACCCAGCGTTACAGATGGGGCGTGAAAGTCTTTAACGTGACCGAGATAGTGACACGACTAGGTCTTTGTGATACAGCAGCAAGGCAGCAATGCAAATTATACATCAACCTTTGATTCCCACACATTGCTAACTGCCATTCCGGTCAAGCATACGACACACTGTTTCACTAATTAATGAGATAATAAATAAACACATGAAACCAACAGTCTCACGACGAGCAATACCAAGACGTGTCTGTACACTAAGCAATAGCCGTGTTGAAGGAAGAAATCTAAATATCCCGTTTAACAAAACCTCATTAGCTCTATGCGACGTTAATAGGCTCGAGCAAACCACAGCGCTGTGGCCTGAACTGGTGCACTATGACAACAAAACAAGCAAGGCATTTTGTGTTAAACCGTCTCTAAACTGCATGCCGTTCCTACACTTGCGCAGCAAAAAACAAGGCTGAAAATGAGTGGAATTAGTGTGAATTGCTTTCCATATCCAAGCTCAGAGCAAAGTGTTTCGTTAGTACATACACGTTATTACAATTAACGTTAGGTTTTGTAACTACAATCATGGAGAAGTCATTAAATCTCTCATGTTTTGAGTTTTAATGAAATTAAATGCCTTTACAAAGCAAGTTCCCTTTTCTAAAAACGCTGAATCCTAATCTTTTTTCCCCACAGCTCAATACATTCTACATCCATGCAACCCTCCGAAGATTCCTGTATAAAATTAGCCTATCCAGAATGAGGCTTGTCACAAACAAAACCACTATTATTGGCCATACATGTGTATTTCCTGAAACAAAAAGACCTTTAAATGATATCTGGTCCCTAATACCATATTCAACACGAAAACATCCGATTATACAGAATATTGTGTCCATGATATTTCACAACTATCATTTCAAAAGAGATCCATTCTGTATCTTTCTTTAAATAACTACTGCCAAAAAACACTAACAAAATAGTGTAATGCTCATGTAAAAAAAAAAATCATATGAATCAGTAACACAAGTTTACAGCCTCTCGATACAATAAGTTCTTCCTCCAGTGAAATTAAAAAACAAGGCCTAAAATGATGACATCAGCCCCAGTTCTGAAACATGGTAACTTCACAACGACTATGACGGCACTGATGTGTGAAAACTCAAGAGCATATGAGTGTATGTCAGTCTGCAATCCCATATAATGCCATGCAGCCAGAACAGATGAGAATCTGAAAGGTTTTAGCATTTAATCTATGCTGTGATTTTACTTTTTCCCCATTAATCTATGTACTTTTGGAATCCATTTTAATGCAGAGTAATAGCACATCCACACGGTTACTCTGAAAAGTCACTGAGTCGAAGAGAAAGAAAAGGTTGTCCGCTCATGACACGGGGCCGTGAGGGGAGCGAGTGACCACTGAGAGGCAAGCTGTTTGTGTGTGAGGGGGTCGAGTGAGGGGGACGCAGGGCCTGGCGGGGGACGAGGGTGGTTACTAGCACGAGCAGCTGCTCTCGGTAACGGGCAGCTCCGGAGGCTTCTCCAGTTTGATGTCGATCACTGAAAGTTCAGGTTAAGGATCAGTTAGCGACATGTATAAGTATGTCTTTACCATTGGATTACCTTACATTCATTTCTGTGAGATGTCATTTTGTGACTTTAAAAACCTGGCTTGTGATCTCCCGCTATCAGGCTGATGCAGACAAACTGATTTTGACATTTTAATGCGATAGATGTCATATTTGTCAGAAGCGCTTTACGGTGCATGTGAAGGATACTGTCCTCTTTGCTTTTCTCTGGTGTACTATCCATTCCAGGCAAAGCAGCAGCAACACGACGAAACAGCTAGAAAACAAAAGAAAGATCATTACTTAAAAACACTGATGCCTGGACCAAATGTACATAAATCAATGCATTTTTAATATAATATATATCTTAGTAGTAGGGGAGACTGTGGCTAGTTATCAGACATTTTGCTCAAGTCAATATTTCTCAGATTCTTTTTAATTGATAATTATTTATAGACATCTTAGCTATATATATATATATATATATATATAAACTGGAAAATCTGCAGTTCAATGAACACACTATAGTCACACAATATGGGGTAAATTGTAACAATGCAAGCTTAAAACCTATTATAAGCTTTACATTTGTATTTAACATAGTAAAACAACTATGCAAAAAGTCATGAAACTGCAGAAGTATTTTAAAAAATTAACCTGGTTTTAGCCAACAAGTATTGTAGTTAATAAGCTGTATAAAAGAATTTGAGGTAAATGTTTTAAATCCACATACAAAATCACTGCTAGATAACAAAAGCATATAGTTAATGAGATATACACTACAGTTCAATAGTTTGGTGAATTTTTATCAGTGTCACATGATCCTTCAGAAATCATTATGATATGCAGATTTGCTGCTCAAGAAACATAATATTATTAGTAATGTTGAAAATATTTGTTATGCTTAAGATTTTTTTTTTTTTTTAGAAACTGAGATCCAATTTTCAGGATTGTTTGATGAATAGAAAGTTCAAAAGAAAATGATTTGTTTGAAATAGAAATCTTTTGTACAACTGCAAATGTCTTTACCGTCAACATTTGATCAATTTAATGTGTCGTTGTCTAAAAAAAAAAGTATTTTCTTTTAAAACCCCATGCTTTGAACAGTAGTGTATCACTTATAACAACTTTCTCATGTGCAACTAGCCCTAGTCTCCTCTTTTTAAACTAAATCATAACTCCCAGTGGGTAGAGATGTAAAAGGAGTGTATTTCTGATGACACTAGCATTACAAAAAAACAAAGTTAAAGAGACTCCATGTTCTACTCATTCTGACAAAAAAAGCAATACAATATGCTAATAAAAAGCACAATGCACAAATGAAATGTCTACATCCAGTCTGTGATTTGCAAGTGGTGCTACAACACAGCACATAGAGAAGAATCATTCTAGCGACGCTTGGCCAACATGCAGAGGACATCTGTGACACATGAGGAGCAATTCAAGCAAACAAAACAAAACAAAAACACAGTAGAGCAGCCCAATAGCACAGTGAACCTGTGAATGTGAGGCGGGGGCAGAATGGCTATTGATGGGCGAGGCAGAGAAAGATAGAAACCAAAGGAAGCACAAGATAGAGTGGTGGAGGGAAGCTAGGGCTGGGCCGTCCTCGTTTCTCAGTGATTCTACCTGTTTGACATTGTAGCCAGTCTTTGCGCTGGTTTCAATGAACATGACATTCAGTTCCTTAGCCCTCTGCTCGCCCTCCTCCGTGGTAATCTGTCTGCTCGACCGGAGCAGCGAGGGGGAAAAGGAAAGAAATACAGACAGACAAAAGAACTGCATCAAGAAGAAGAGAAAGAGACAGAGACTGACTGAGGTTCACATTAGTAATGAGGAAAAAGAGGAATTAGTGTTCTGAGAGGAGCCCGTCACAGGTTGAAAAGTTGAGAAATGGCTGAAATTGTAACACTGAAAAGAGATCACTGCACTGCAGTTCAACAAAAGGCTATTCACAGAGAACACATTTGATATTTGAGGACAAAAGAACACCCTATCTAGGGAAGTGATGATAATGTCGCTGGCACTCAGGTCATTAAAATATCCCTTAAAGAGATAGAAGAGAGTTCACCCAGCAATTAATATTCTGTCATCATTAACTCACCCTCATGTCATTTCAAACTTGTTTGACTTGCATTCTTCTGTGGAACATGAAAGAGTAACACAGAAGAATGTCCAAACTCCTTTCCATCCACTTCTATAGCACAGTAAAAAGCAGCATGGACATTTTGCTAAATGGCTTCTTTTGTGTTAAACAGGAGAAAAAGTTATATATGTCTGGAACAACATAAGGGTGATAAATGATAACAGAGTTTTTTTGCTTTAACTACTCCTTTTATGTTTCGACACTGCATCTGAGGAATTTTTATAAATTAGTTCGACTTCTGATAGAGAAAAATTTTGACTTTGTATAAGGAAATTTTAGAACAGCTCCAAGTATACAGTGCTTTTACAGATAGTTATTGCCCAGACCAAGACAGAATCTGTGTACATTTTCTGCATTTGAGGGGAAAAGTCTGCAAAAAGGGTTTAGATATGGTCGAATGTGTTAAAGTGAGCCAGACAATTATCGTTAGCTGAAAACATAATCATCACTGCAAAATATTTAAAAGGACACACAAGAGGCAGGAGATGTAAAGGACTTTGTGAATGACATTCATCTCAATTCAACAGAAATCTGCAGAGCTTTCTGCTGAATTCTGTGGCTGCAGAATACATGTGGGCGTTAATGTCACATTCCTTCCATCTTTCTTTTTGGTTTCCTTGGGCAGATCACAACTGACAGGGTTGGTGATTCAATCACAAAAAACTTGTGTTTGAAATGGAGTCGGTTCAACAGGAATCTGCACTAATGTGAGTTTCGAGTGAGGGTGAAAATTTCCCCACATTGATTGTGCATCGGGTTCAAGATGATCATGCAAATCTGTGGCACTGACCAACAGAAAGCTGCTCATGTTATACTTTCAAAACAAAACACTTATTTGAGTTGTTTCTTGTTTGTTTGCTAGGATTGTACTGTAACTGTATTACTGTCATTGTGTGTTTAGTTCATTTTTACAACCTGAGACCTGAGTCTAAATGATTTTCCATGGAAATTGCCCAAATATGCCACAGATTCTGTTACATAAACTAGGTACATAACCTTAGGTCTGCACTACCGCTCTATCGTTTCACCCACCTGTTTGACGTTATAGCCAGCTTTGGCGCTGGTCTCTATGTACATCACACCCAGTTCCCGAGCTTTTTTCTCTGCTGCCTCTAATGACACTTGCCTGCCATAGTCCATAGTGCAGGTGTGGACAGAGTTCAAATTAGAATGGATATGAAAAACAAAAGTAGTAATGGGAAATCAAATATAAATCAACAAGAAAATATGATCAAACAGAAAAGCAAAAATGGCAGAAATTGCTCAACATAATATTTAAATTAATGACAAGGAGAAAACTGAACACAAAAATAACTTAAAACGTGAAGTCTTGAGGGATGAACAAAAGATGTGTTTATCAAACTCCTCCAATTACTGTACCTTTTATCAGCCAAGTCTGTCTTGTTGCCAACCAACATGATAATGACATCACTTCCTCGCTCTGTTCTGACATCATCTATCCACTTTGAGGTTTGCTGGAAAGAGTTGAGATCTGAAGAACAGAGGGGAAAAAAGTCAGGCAAGGACTCATTAAAAAGAAAAAATGTTTTGTGTTGGAAATGATTGATTAATCGATTGAAAATCAATTTGTACAATCCAAATTTGTCAGTGGTCAAATCACACTTGATTCACTTCAAAGCCAAGCTTTCTTAGAAGAAAGTGTGCAAGCAGACTGTTAGTATGAAGATCATCAAAACAGAGGACGGTTAAGTTAAAGCACAGGTCATTTCATTGCTGTTAAAAGAGAAGCATGTTAAATCTATTTTTCATTTATTCTGAATGAAATAATAATAAATATCATTGTTCCCAAGCAACCGTACTAAGATGAACTGCCATGACCTAGAAGCAGCTGGCGTATTGTGCTAACTGTGCCCTGGAGGCATAAATCCCTGCTGACCCAATAGGTGAGGCTCGGACTCACTGGTGATGTCATAGACCACCACAGCAATAGTGGAGTCTCGGATGTAGCTGGGAATGAGGCTGCGGAAGCGCTCCTGCCCTGCAGTGTCCCACAGCTGGAGCCGAACCTGAGGGACCAGCAAACCGTGGTGTGCAAAGAAAACAGGGGAAAGACAAAGGAGGAACAGAGAAAAAGAAAAGATATAAAGAGAGGATAGCGCAAGGGAGCAGGGTTAGAAGAAAAGGACAACATCAAAGAAACAAAACATGAAGGAAATGGAGAAATGCACCAACAAAGCTGACCAATTTTTGTATTTATAGATCATGACTTCAAGATTTTAGGAAATGAGACACCATCTGAAGGCATTTCTCCATTCCTGTTCTCTGAAGGATGCTGCTTTCTGCAAGATGCTTTGCAAATGGCACTCCATACATGTAAGTATTGCTGGACATGTTTTCAGTCTAAACCACATCACTTTATGGTTTTGAAATATTCATAAAAAGCCCAAATTGTTTTCATAAAGCCCCAAAAATTGAAACTTTAATATCATTTGCACGCCATCATGATGTTCCAAATCTATATGGCTTTCACAAAGTATTCTGAATAATGTTTTTTGTCCATATAATGAAAGTCAATGGGGTCCAAAACACTGACTTCCAAAAAACTGAGAGAAAATATCTTCTTTCATGTTCATATCCTATCATCGCTTCTCAGGTGTAAAAGCCATACTAAAAATATGTCTTCAAATCCAAATTTAAAACAATTTTAAAACGTTCAATGTTTGGGAAAATTTAATATGGAATTTTAAATTGGAAAACAGCAGAAGAGAATTCCCTAATTAGGAATCTAGTTTTAGGAACAAAGAGCATTTTATATATATATAAAAAAAGTGATGCAATGGCATTAAAATCCTTGAACACAAACAAAAGAATGTTAAACTAAATCCTAAATTTTACAAGCAACCAGTGCAAAAATGCTAAAACTTTAAGGAAGTAAGTTATTTTAAAAAAAATGTGTCTGTTTTTTTTTAAATCAATACAGTGCAAGTCAATGGGGTCCAATGTTGTTTTGGATCCTACTGATTTTCATCTGTCTTTTTGGTTCTACAGAAAAAAGTAAGTCACACATGTTTGGAACAACATAAGGGTGATTTTTTTTTTATTTTTATTTTACTTTAACTTTATCAGGAATGCCCACATAAGCCAGCACACTTATAAAGCTACAAGAGTGCTATTTACTCAAGCAGTACCCAACTGGACCCCACCATGTGGTGAAGCAGGAGCACTAGCTACCTACTTGCTATATCATAGACCACCACTGCGGCTGCTGAGTCTCTGATGTAACTGGGAATGAGGCTACGGAAGCGTTCCTGCCCAGCAGTGTCCCACAGCTGTAGCCGAATCTATGACCATCCATGCAGCACAACAGGCATGGGGACCCATTCAGCACCCAGCCATGGAAGAGAGTGGGGTGAGGTGGACAAAGACACAACCAAACTTAAAAAGGTGAAATCAAAATAAATGACAAACTAATGACATAAGTGTGATGAGCTACAAGCATGCACGAGGAATTACGCAAATGATAACTGTGATGAATCTGTGACAGAGACAGTGAAATCACCTGACGGACTTCAAATAAATAAATAAATAAATAAAGTTGTCTTATAGACTTTACATGTGATATTAGAAAAACGTCAAGGTGAATGACTTGAGCCAGTGTGTGTCAAAACCATCTACTATACTGGTACTAACACTGCTAGTCAATATTTAAACTAAATCAGACTTTATACAAAGATGCTGTCATTCTAATAAGACAAAAGGCTTGGACACACAGAGACTCCTTGGAAATTTTTCTAGAAACTTGATCTGTCCTACCGTGCGGTCTTCCAAGTACATGGTTTTTGACAGAAAGTCTATACCAATAGTTGCCTGTAGAGAGAAACAATGAGTTAACTTAGTGCACAATGCAAAATTGGTCAATGAAGAAATATTTACTTTGCTTTTTAGACTTCCTATCTTCTGTGGAACACAAAAGGAGATTTTGCAAAATGTTCATACTGCTCTTTTCCTTACAATGAATGCATAGTCACCAGAGTCTTGTGCATATTCAAACTTTTTTTTTTTTTTTAATCTAGACACTGCATCAAATTTAATATCACATTTGATTCACATGTGCATCATATGCAGATGTATAAACGTGATTTGAGAGCTACAAACTAAATTAACACTTGTCAAGTACCAAAGGCAAGTTAAAATCTACCATTTTACACTGCTGTTCAAATGTTTGGGATCAGTATTTTTTTAAGGAAATTAATACTTTTATTCAGCATTTAATGATGCATTAAATTGATTAAAAGTGACAAAGATATTTATAATGCTAAAATAACAAATGTTTCTTAATTACCAATCAGCATATTAGAATGATTTCTGAAGGATCATTTGACACTGACAACTGGAGTAATGACTGCTGAAAATTCAGCTTTGCATCACATAAATAGATTACATTTTAATATATATTCAAATAGAAAACATTTGTAGTGCATGTTTACCTAGAAAGCCTAAAGATAAAACACAATTATGTTTGTATGATATTGCAAGTAAATCTATAACCTGAGACATTTGCCAAAAACAGCTTAACACTGCCATTGTCAAAATGATATAATATGTATGTTTTTTTTTTTTTTTAAATAAAAAAATAATGTAAATTTTAAGTCTAAAGTCTAGTAACACTAAAGTAACACTAGAGAGCTTTACAGCTGTTGGTCATCATACTGTACGCTTTTGTTGTATGGAAAACAGGAGCATGACTATTCTACAAAGTATCCTTTTGTGTTCCAAGGACGACGAGGAATAAAAACAACAGAATTTTTATTAGTAAGTGTCAAGTGAACAATTTCACCACCACTGAACCAAACCTTCATGTTACAGGTTTAACAAAGTCAACAATACTTTGGGCAGATATTAAGATGCATAGTAACATGGTAAGCATTTGTGAACATAATATGGGCTGTGACAATCACAGTAGGTGTTACCTGATAGGTATTATCGAAGCTATCATACATAAACCTGGTGATAAGTGAAGTTTTGCCCACTGTGGAGGAAGAGAAAAACAAAGAAATTACAAATAGGGGCCGCACAGTAAATGCGTCTCAAAACCTAGTGTGCTCCCTACATAGATAGCATGTTTGGTGTTCGCATCGAAAGCCTAATGTCAAAGATGCGGTCAAGAAGGGAAGGGGATGCACAGGTCTGCAGGATGAGTCTGAACTCTGATCGCTGTGTTGGCAATATGGGTGTCGCCGTCCTGCTTTCACATACCATATCAATACAGGCTAAGAAATGCAGTAACTCTCGTTTACGACAGCTGGCAGATCGTTTTTACGTCCGATCCAGCCATTATGAAAAGAAAACGTAGAGGTGACGTGGATGATGTGGCAGTTAAACATCCCTGATGTGGTTTATGATCTCATGATCTTGATTGTCACAGCCGGCTAGCTAGAAACATGCTAAATGCTAACCGCTAGCGACCATCCTTGCAACAGATAGTATTGTTTTATACATTGAAACATGTTCATTCACGGTTGTAGCGCAATCTTATTTGCACTTTATGTGTTAAACACGAACGATCGATGTGATCATATATAAAACGCCTTTAAAATGGAAGATCTCTATTGTGGTTAAAACCAGACAACACAAACATGCTAATACAAGGACTTGATGGCTTCCTTCGATGTCTACATGCGAGAATATTTAAACACTGAGGGAAAAGACATACAAATAAGATATACTTTGTATGTTAAAGCATAATTGAGTTAATAATCGTATGTCGTATCTTTCTAATACAGTTCGGATACTGCAAGGATGTTCAATGCCACATGATGTCTGTTCGTGTATTGTTCATGACAACCGTTTTCTGTACATTTTACGTGCATGTCCACAATCGTATCCGTCCAAACTGTCAGATAATTATTTGCGTGTTTATTTGGTAACATGTATCCTTCTGTAGCATCCTTTCACCTGGCCTGTCCGTTTCTCTGTCCACGTCTCGCATATCTCAACACTTACCGCTTTGCTCGCCCAAGAAAACCAGCTTAAATTTCCGCAGAGGGTTGCCAAACTCTCCGCCACCGGTCGTAGTAGACATCTTTATCAAGTACAATAAACAAAAACTATCTAAATATTATAATTTTCTGTGTGCGGACGAAGGACACACTGTACAGTCCAGTGACGGAGCGCTGATAGCTGATGATTCCTGAGTGACAGCGCCTCTTAGTGGCCAGAGATGGAAGCGCAGGACACGCTGTGGCCGTGTTTCACAGCCTAGTGCTAGAGAGCTGCCTACCTATGCTGTCTAGGCTCCAGTCAAGCGTTTGAACACGACTATGATCGCCAAAACGCTGTTTTAGTAGGCAGATGACTAGATTTTGAGACACAGCCTATGTCTACTGTCATAGCATTTAAATCCCTAATTTTCCTCTTTTTTTTTTAGCAGTATTGCGTGTAAAATGAATTGACTGACTTACAATACATTTTCTTCATATAATTCCTACAATAGCTGTATTTATGATATAATTTTATGCATAATATTTTACATTTTATATAAATATTTTATATAAATTTGAACTCATACTTGTTTTAGGATAAAATCAGTAAATTATATATATATATATATATATATATATATATATATATATAAAAAGTCTGTATTTATAAATACATATATATATATATGTGTGTGCCTGTGTATGTATGTATGTATGTATGTATATATATATATATTAGAATTTATGATATAAATATCTTTTCGAGGGTAAATTATGAAATAGCATATCAGGTTTTTAAAAGTTTTATTGAAAATGTACACCATGGAATCTTACTACAGTTAAATATTTGACAAATTTCTGGTATTACAGGGGTGGGGGTAATTGACATTAAGGGGAAAATATGGAAGATAACTAGAAAAATGTAGGCCAGTCTCGACACCCAAAATGTTTCACACAGAAAACAGTCACTTGTCAATAATGTCATTAATCATTAAACATGTCTCGACATTGACACGCAAAATAGGTCCTTAAAAATTATATGTACTGCACATATGCATGACTGTCTGTACCTCGTAACTGACTTATTTAAAATGAAATGACTGAAAACCCTTGACATGTATCTAAATGCAATATTTGGCAAAATGGGAATTGAATGTAACTGCACATTGTACCTGGAATAAATACATGTAATAAAATAGTCCAAAGAAAGAAGCATTGAAGTGTAAATATGTCTAAGCAAAGAATAACTCCATATATAAACAAAAATATGATCAGGGCATGCAAAAGAACAGAAGATAAAGAATATAAAAAGTGGCACTGAATGTGGCACTGAATGTGACCTACATGGTATTCATTATTAAGTTTATATTTTTAATAAAGTATAACTATATTGCTGAGACTATTTAAGACTTGAAATGTATAGGGCTTTACAAAACATACAATACAAACCTCTCAGATTTTGCTTATATTTACCTCATGCTTTCAAATAAAGATTCTCATTAAATTACAATTAAACATCTCTCGCTTAACACATTTTGCTGCATTAACAATCAAGAACTTTCGGGCCCATTTTCTTTGGATTTCCTCAAAATTCACAGCCAGCGTGTCAAAATGTTTTCAAGTCTTATTAAAGAATCTTACTCAGCTTAATTAACACCCTAAATTATACATAGTGTTTGCAAATAAGTTAGTATCCGTTCGCTCCTCACAGTTAACACTGTGTTAATGTTGATGAGGACATGCAGGTTCATTCACAAACACATGTATTCATGAAACAAACAAAATGATTGTTTAATTGAACAGATTGAGACTGCAAGGCAATATCATAGACATAAAAAGCTAAACTGAAAAAACTCCAAAGCATTCCTTTAGTTCACAGCCTTTCTACCAGAGCTTTGGCTCTGGTGTCACCAGCAAACGATGTAAAATTACCAGTAAAAATACTAATGAGGGACTGCTTAGCATGCCCTAATTAGGAAACAGAGCTAATATTTGTTGAAAAATACCATGTTAAGCCCACATAAGGCCATGTTCAACAGGGCACACAGCAAACAAGTTTAAAAATTAAAAAAACAATGAAATAAAATATTCAAACAAGGCTGACGGAGTGAAAAAGACAGGAAGAAGAGTGGACGCTTAGTTCTCGTGGAAGCTGCAATCCCCTCTTCCAACAGGTGGCCAAGACAGAGTTAAAAGAAGCTAGAAGAAGAGAGGAGACAAACGCAGATTAGAGAAAGTATCAGGATGCCACTAAACTTAACAGCACCAGTGGGAAGACAAGTTTAAATCAGTCAATTGGAAACGGGCACTCAGATTTTTCTTTTGCCAGCCAAAAGCATGAAGCATTCGGAATGTGGGCGGATAAGAACACACCGTCCTTCTGCCTTGCTTCAAATGCATTGTGCATTTGCTTTTAAATGTGCATGGATTAGCTCATCTTGCATTCTCCATTTAAAACTGTGGTCAACAATCTAATCTAAAACTTAGCGAAGAATAAAACAGCTTAACTGGGACAGTGATTATAATGATTGCATTTTCCCTCCCCACCTCTCTGAAGAGGCACAAATTTTAAAGGAATAGTTCACCCCACAAATAATTTCTCTCCCTCATGTAGAGGAGATTGTTTCTTCATTGGAACAGATTTGAAGAAATGTAGCATTGCATTACTTGCTCACCAATGGATTCTCTGAAGTGAATGGGTGAAAAATTTTAACCGATGAACTTGTGTGGATTATTGTGATGTTTTTATCAGCCGTTTGAACTCTCATTCTGACGGCACCCATTCACTTCAGAGGATCCATTGGTGAGCAAGTGATGTAATGCCAACTTATCCAAATCGGTTCTGATAAATAAACAAACTCATCTACATCCTGGATGGCCTGAAGTGATTAAAGGTTTCACAAATTTTAATTTTTGGGTGAACTATTCCCTTTAAGCATATTAGTCACACAAAGCATCAAAAAAAAAAAAAAAAAAAAAAAAAATTAACACCGCAAAAAAGCATAGCCTTAAGCAAAGCTTTTGGTAACACAAATACAATGTTAGTAAAAGCTGCAGAAAGAGCCCAAAAATCAAAATACAAGAGGTGATTTATGAGAAACGCAGAGGGCTTGGTCCACACTGCCTCCCCTTAGCCTTGGGGTACCGGTTAACCAAAGAGTCTGGGCCTGGTCCCTTATCAAAGCCATACTACTCAGTGCAGAGCCAGGGATTACTGCAAAGGAAAGTAAATACACACACTGCAGTGAGCAGGGACACTGGAGGGAGCAAAAGCGTTAATAGATGATAAATATCAATCACATCAATACCACCTGTTGAAAGACCAGCATCCAGATACAACACAAAACACTGTCATCCAGCATAGAACCAACAGAATCGCTTTGATTTTGCTGAACAGTCTATCTTTAACCATAGCTTTGAAAATATCATTTGCAACTTGTTAAGAAACTCAAAATGAATCTGTCATTTCCTGCAGTGACTCAGAAAACTCGCCTAGACTAAACTTCCTCATACAAAGGATCTTATAATGACGTTTATGTCATTTGACTTGTGGTGGTGGTCAAAACACTTCACTTGAGAACACAGGCCAAACCTTTAGAAAATAAATTCAGATGTATGATTAGTCTCATTATATATGCTCAGTTAAGCATTAAGATGTAAATAATTGCTTCATAGGTGAAAGTCCAGCTCCTTCCTAAAGCAAATAATCAAAGCATAAATTGAGGAATCAAGATTTTTCAATACGGCGTAAGCAAATCAAACACCGGCCATGTCACCCTGAGTGCATAAACATTTAGTCACACTTACATGAATAATGCAAATAATAAAATGTAGAATTAATTGTCTGATATTCATACACAATGACTTTCCCACAGTTTAAAGGTTTATGAAAGAATGCCCTTTATTACTGATACAAATATTGATCCCTTCGCAATTGATATTTATTTATTAGAAAGTGATTTTTTTTTAATTAATTTTGTGAAAAATAAAATGTCACAAAAATAAAGAGTTATAAAAGGTGCTTACATTTGAATGAGATGTGCCAAAGTTTTTCTAAACTAATACAAGCATAGCAATAACAGGTTTATAAAAAAAACCAAAACAAGAAAAAAACATTGAGGTATGGCTACAGATGACCAGACAGCATCTGTATAACATGCATGAGCTAAAATGAGACAAAACATCATGTTCCATTAGAAAACAGGGTAAAATGCCTTAAATCTCACTGCACGACTGAACTGAAAGCAGCTCATGCATCTTCCTACTATAACACTAATGACAATTATGGTACTACTAATAGAATTTGTCCCATTTTAACCTGTGTACTCAACTACTGCATACAACAGTAGCCACGCAAGTTGAATCAAACACTAGTCATGCAGAACAAAGCAATATCATCATGACAACATAACACAGCAAGTAAACAAAGAAAAAGAAAATCGCATGTAAAATTTTTTAGGAGTTAAACAATCTAAAGAAGGATTCCATTCACAGTTAATATCCCTCCTCAGCTGTGTTATGCATGAAACTGGGGGGACGGGACGGGACGGGAGAGAGAGGGGGAGGGAACGGGAACAGCATGGCTCAGGAACACTGAGGGGGGAAGAGCTCATTCACAGCGGGCAGGGGGAGCACTTTCTACAGGAATCCTGAACTGGAAACGAGAGAGAAGGAAGATTATTGTTCCCTACAGGTTTCACACTGTTGTATTCACACATTAATTAAAAAACATGTTAGTCGTGCATCTGTTAAATCATTTCAAAGCGGTTGCAGGGGGTGTATGTGGTAAGGCTTAGAATTGTTCTCTCTTTTTAATCAGATAAAATTCATTACAAGGTCTCTTCTGTAGTGTTATGTACATGAACCGGATATCCCAACTTTAATAACTGTGTTCTTTAACTGTTGCTAAGATGTCTGCGGCAAGGGATGGCTCACTCAACAACAGCATTATTTTAAGGCCAAGTAGTGGACTAGTGTGACCCAGCTGTAGGAGCCGAGCCATTAAAGGCTCTTTTGTGCAAGATCGTGGAAGAGCAGTGGAGTGCAAACAACAGCAGACTGTTATGGATTCAGATGGCAGATGGCTGCACATCACACAGAGAGAGCAATAAACTCTCGCCTGGCGTTGGTGACATAATATCCCCTGCTGCTGCTGCCACAGAGACGTTCTTCACATTACCAGCACTTTTAAGCATGAATAGGAAAAGCTGTAATTACTACTGCAGTGCTTTAACACCGCAATTACAGGATCAGTCTAACTGACCATCATCATTACATGTGTTTTTGTAATTTAGCTCCCTCGCGAACGAGGGTTTGTGCCTTAAGAGATACTTTGAAAGCCTTACCAGCATAAGGTGTCTCATGCAGGACTGGGAGCAGGTGAGGAGTTAACTGGAAAACAGCATGGATGAGACGTACATGACACGTGCACAAACTAGACAAGACACCTTACATGCAACATCAAACAATAATACTCTACATGCAAGAGCACCGAGGAAAACTGTACCATTTCTCTGGCTATCTTTGATATATACACAGGAATAAATAACACACAGGAGCGTGGAGGAGAAAGTGGTAAGAATCTGGACTGTTAATGTAAAGGCTGTAAGTTTGATCTGAAATATTGCATTTGGACAATCTTGCACATTATGTACTGGAAAAATAAAAAGCACCTCCTTTATTGCATGACACCAACAATTAACAGTGTTTCCTCAGTATCTCATTGCTGTGAAAAGTGCTGCCTTGTGAGGATGTACAAGAAGCTTAAGTGGGGAAACAGTTAAAAACGGAAGAGATTGATATGAAAAAACAACAAAAAACCTTGTCAGTGCAAGTGTCTTCCTTCCATATAACACTCAGGTGAATGCAGCAAATCAGCTTGAATACACAACCATGAGTGATTACCAGCATTATTAAAGCAATTTATTTGAGCTCTGATTATTAGTACCCTTTTTCAGATTGATTGTGCTTGATCGCAATGCAATATTGTACTGTTAATAATGTAATCATTTAATACCATGAAAACTAGAATTATATTGCATATATAATAACGATATAGAACATGTTTTAGTCATAAAACACTACCAGACACTAGACTGGGTAATGTAAACTGATGTAGTGGATATTTTATATTATAAATGCACAACAATATGAGTATCTTCACTACTGTTCCAAAGTTTGAGGTAAGATGTTGTTTAAATAATTCTCTTATGCTTACCAAGCATGCATTATTTAATTAAAATACAGTAAAAACAGTTGTGCTGCTTAATATATTTTGTGGAAAATTTGATTTAAAAAAAAAAAAAAAATTAGGTAGCATTTATTTTTAACAAACCTAATCTAAATCTAACATCTAATTTAATGCATCTTTGCTGAATAAAAATTTCTTAAAAAAAAAAAAAATCATAAAAACTTTTGAACAGTAGTGTATATTCTCAAACTAGAGCTTTCATTTTCATATCACTGCACTGTCAACTAAATTTAAATCTAAGTTTAACATTCCTTGCAATATTAGTTGAGCGTTCAGTGAAATGCTCGCACATGTACACGTTCACACATGTTCTCCTGCATTGTGATCTTCTGGTATCTCAGGAAGGGAAGGTTGTGAGGGTTAGGAACCATGTAGAGGTCAATACTTACTTTTTCCTCTCTTTATCCTTCTTGAGTGTGGCGGAGCTACCTGCCTGCTGGGTCTGGGCCTGCAGCAGCTCAGCAGCCGTCTTCTTCTGCTTGAAGCCGTTTAGCTCATCATCGAGAGCCTTCTTCTTGTCCTCTAGTTTCTTCTTCTCATCCTGGTGAAGCTTCTTGAGACGGTCAAACTTTTCATGAAGCTGTGACGTGAACACAACAGAGTCAGTATATGTTACTGAACAAACAAAGCTACAGTAAAATAGTTCAACATATAGAAGTAAACACTGACACTTTTTTAAAAATAATGTTTGGATGCATTTGATTGTTTAATCCAGACAAGCTATACAGCTACTAGCATCCACGGTTCAGTATGCACTCGTGAATTGCAGTTTTGCATTTAAATAATATCCGTGTTTTATTACTCTCAGAATTGGTTGTGTGTGTGTGTCCGTGAGTTCATGTGCTGGGATGAGGAAACACCCCCGCTTATATTTGAAAAAGCAACACACGCCAAGCATCTTCCCTTGTAATGACATGCAATGATAAGCCCATCTAAACTTGTTGTTCAACAAAAGAGAACATTATAACTTTTTACTTCACAACATTAGTCGAGCGTTTGAAATAACTTCCTTTTGTGATCTGATGTGGCATTCTATCCCCAGAATGAGGCAGAAAATATATTCTATACTGTAATAAAGGGTATGTCAATTAGAAATGGATTACAAATATACTTGATCATTATGAAAATACCCGAGATGGCTTGAAGAACACAGATAAACCATATATTGTTGCAGGCAAGTATTTATTGTCCTTACATTTCATCATTCAAAGCGTTTAATGTTATATCTTCATTTTACTCAGTTACAGCGATAGCGATGTCTTTATTTATATTAGGGATTTCCTGGAACGTCATCAGTGTTACTTCTATGATGCATATGTGAATTTTCTTCGCGAGCAAGGGCGTCCAGTATGAATGAAACACACATTACATGGGTAAAAATCTGAAATAAAATAACTCTCTCAAAAGAAATGTTAAGCAGACATATAATAATCCACACTTTTTCCAGTGTCCAGCGGTTTACACGAGTTTTTTGTTGTTAATTTGTTGCAAAAAAGCACTCTGATGTGCCAAGCCATCAGAACCGAACTGAACTGAAAACAGTCGTTAAAAACCGAGGTACGTATTGAACCGTGGACTAACTGTATTGTTGAATCCCCTAATACATACCATGTATTGCATGAGCTGTGGATAACACTTTGACTACATTTATAATTACTAATAGTATAATTACTTCTAGGCTATAATTACAGTCTTCAAACAAACAAAACAAACCAACAAACCTCCTTTTCTGCCTCTTTCAGCTCTGCCTCCTTCTCTTTGACTCTCTGGACAAACATCTGCCTCATCTCCTCCTCTTTCTTCTGCAGCTCACCCATGAATTCATTCCTCTTGGCCTCGTATGTTTCCTGGAGGCTGAACACAACAAACCACACACAAAAGATTTTTTTTAAAGGGACAGTTCACCTAAAATGAATTAAATCACTGAGATTAAGCCACTCAGTTCATATGGATTTGCTTTACAATGCCTTTTTAAACTTCTTGGATCTTTTAGGTGTTGGTTACCTGGACTTTCAATGAAGGGTCTCTCTAAAATTATCTTAATTTGTTTTGAAGATGAACCAAAGTCTTTTTGGTTTAGAATGACATGAGGGTGCATATATACAGGGTTTCTGCAGGATTTTTAAGCTCAAATTTAAGACTTTTTAAGACCTGCACAAATAAAATTAATACCATATAAGCGGGGTAGGGCAATGTCTATAGTACCATATTAAACTGTAAAACGACTGCCAAAAGCACAATTTACAGATACAAGTTTTCACAAAAACAAAAGTTTTATAAAATGATAAACTTTACACTTCAGCCTTTAAACCATTTTTAAGAAAATGGATAAGTCAAAAGTATTAATTATATTGATTTTTAACAATTATCATCAATAAATTATTATATAAATAAAATCATATGAATTAGGGGTGTGCAAAATTGACAAAAAAATGATATCTTGGTATTTTCTGGGATTTTATCGATAACAATAATTAGATGATATTTTGCTGAGTGTGTTATTGTGCTGGTATCTTAAAGATTACTGTGGACAGCTGACTCCTGAATTTTTTTTATATTCTTCATGTTCTGTGTGGTCAGTTCACAGCAGTGATAGAAATGAATCTTTTCCAGTAAGTTTTATGGGCATTTTTACCTTTAAGCCATTTTTTTTCTAAAAGTGTGCATCATCTTTTGAGTCAAATTCTTGCATTTGGGCTGTTACCAAGCAAATGAAATCAGTATCAACAAAATTTATCTTTGCAATGCATCTGAAGTGGCATTTAGATGTATTTACACACAATTTAATGCAGCTCAGAAGGACATAGAATGCTAACCTGCAGTTACAAATGCATAAATAATGTTTTGATATTTGAAACCTAAAACATTGAAAACTGATGTTTGAAATTATTTTAAAAAATGAAGATACTTTAAATGTGAAATTAAAACCGCCAGCAGGTGGCAGCGAGTCACTGTTAATAAGTGAGTCATTGCGATTGAACCGAATCATTTAAACGGTTGATTCATTCAGGAACAAAACACTGTCATGTGCTCAGAGACGCAAAACAGTGCTGTGGCTGTGTTTGGAATTATTTTTGTTGTAGAAATAGAGCAAAAGCAGGAAATATGGTGTCTAAAACAAGTCTCTTAATATTAACTTCTTGTTTATTGAACTGTTGCATAAAATCAATATCACATTTGTAATAATGCTGACTTTTGGAGAAAAGAATGGCACTCTTCGTGTGATATTAACTATATGAAATGATATACCGTAAATATAGGCTATACATTTTCTGCCCCCATATCTTAAATTACGTGATCATTCTAAATGTATTTCAATAGACTGAATCGTGCAGTGAGGTACTCGTACGCGCACTAGTTTAACCTCTGTTAACTGATTCACTCTCTCTCTGCCAGCAGGTGTCGCGTTTGGCTGAAATATAAGGGTTTTCCCGGTAAAGACAGAACACAAAGCAGCGCAGCACCGGACTTTGAACTTGCAGCGCTCATGTTTATTTAATGAAATCATAGCCTTTTGAAGTTTAATCGTCACATTCAGCCATATCGCAATTCTGGTCTTTCCGTCTCCAAATTTAAGACCTCTTGATCATAATTAAGACTTTCTTGTACAATTTAAGACTTTTTAAGGCCTTAAATTTGATACAACTAAATTTAAGACTTTTTAAGACTCCGCGGAAACCCTAATATAAGTAAACTATCCCTTTTACCATAACATTTACCATGCCTGTAAATGCAGAGAATAAATCTTTGTCATAGGTTGTGGTGGAGAACTTTTTCCAGATCATTCAGTGTGATTGTGAGGCTCTTCACCTGAAGGGTTTGCTGTCAGGGTCTGTGTCTTTGAATCCCATCTCCTCCAGCTTGCAGCGGCGGTATAGCTCATAGTGGCGAGTGTGAGTCTGCTCTCGCAGGTCCTCCATGTTGACCCTGATCAGCATTTCTCTCAGCTTCACGAAATCACAGTGATTCTCATTCTCCACTGGAAAACACAAAACAAGTGATGTCCAATGGAAAATTACCACCAATGACTGCCACAGTCATAACTGGCACATGAAAAGAGAAGGGAATAACATTAATAACTGCATTACCTTCAAGGCTGGATATCTAAGATCTAAGAATTAAAGGTCTGGGTAGTTTATGGAAAAGTTGACATGACACTATCTTAAGTAATAGTGGTTTAATTCTTATAGATGTATAAAAGCTGTTTTGTATGACATTGTGTATCTGAGAGACTTTACTGAATATTTCAGTTTAAAAAGAAAAAATCTTGTAAAGACAATGTGATTAAAAAAAACGCACAAGAAATGGTGACCATTTACAGAACCTAAAAGACACTTTTAAAGTGTCTAATAGACCCTTTTTAAAATACACTTAAAATGTTCATTTTAACATCTTGATGTTACGAAAAATTTGACTTTTGATAGCATTATTCCCTTTCATACCACTGATACAAGGACATGACCTCTTTTAACAGTCAGTTTGTATAACTCTGACCAGCTGTGATCTAGTATTGTTAACACTACCAACATTCCCTGCAGCTGTTATTGTAACAGTATAAACAAATAGATTTTTTTTTACATTTGCTGAAGAAATCATGAGTGGTGCTTGTCTGTGAAAAAGTTCATAGGATTTTTTTACCAGCTCACAAGCTGATATACATTTGCTTACAAATGCATCCCATTCTACATGGTTTTAATCCACGTAACTTTGACCATTAATCAAGTAAACTATGTGCCATAAATCACGAGTAAACAATTGACACACAGCAGCAGTGATGCATGAAATCACACACATCACATGTATCCATATTTTCCTCTGTCATGTCAGCCATCCATCAGGCTAAATTAAGTAACAGCACGTGAACTGCCCTGTGGCTTCATGTGCTGATAGAGAGAGTGAGAGAGATTCAGAATGATGTCACAGAAGCCTGAGGGCAGTCAGAGCACTGCTGCTATAATGTTACACATCAAATCACTACATGCATACCACACATTAACGAAGACTGACAGGACAAATAGTGAATGAAGTGAGCAGGATTAGTACAGCTTATTGAACATGACAAATTATCATCATTGTACTGTCAAGACAAAAAGACACTGCAATATGTATACGTACTTTAACATTCTTTAACATTGACAGTAATAATAAATGTTTAGTGAGCAGCAAATCAGCATATTAGAATAATTTCTGAAGGATCATGTGACAAGTATAATGGCTGCTGAAAAGCTTTGCCATAACAGGAATAAATTATGTTTTAAAATATATTTACATAGAATACAGTTTGGGATAGGTTTCACTAAGGGATTGTGTTTGTGGTGCCATCAACCAGTCACTGCTGTACTGACGTCATTTTCCTGTTGCTCCACAGTGATTAGTCACATGGACGTTACAGCTCAGTTTCTCATTCTGACAGCCCTAATACATTAGCATTCTGTCCTGCTGTGAAAAAATGCAAGAGAGAAAGAGGATGGTGTGTTGAAAGGGAGTGTCCAGGCTAAGCGCTGCAGAAAGGGAGGGACGGGATGGGTTTGGATGTCCTGAACAAAGAGGCCAGGGCCAAACAGAGGGAAGAGCTTAGTGTCATTTCCTCTAGAAGACGTGACCAGCACTTACCCTGGACGGTTCCCCAAGGGTACTGGCGTGCTCGCACCATCTTGTTCCCAATCTTCACTTCCTCAGTGCTTCCCACCACTGCAAAAGGCAAATGACCCTGTAGAGCACATAAAAAACCCACAAACAAATAATTTAGCAGAAATACTCCAGTCTATTTTAAGTTCTGACAGTAACAGACTTGATTATGCAACATTTAAATCCATTTAATTAAAAAATACATGCTGTTCTGTGTAACTTTCTAGAATCCTGAAAAAAATGTATCACGGTTTACACAAAAATATTAAGCAGGGGTGCGTTTCCCTAGTCATCTAGTCACGAACACGGTCGCATCTCCGTCGTTTGAACCACGTTAGTTCAACAACATAGGGCCATTGTTAATGACGTCACACGCCTGTGGTGGAGGAATAACTTATGCTATTTAACTGATTAGAGGTCTCTAAAATGCTACTGTATTGAACATGGCACCTACTGACTAATTTACTATTTTTGTTCCCTGTTATTGTGCTTTATTTGATGTTTGATTCATCGCGGGTTCCCTCTTACGTCATACTCCAGGGTTCCCTTTGGCATTTATGCACATGCGCACTCTTCAAACACAGCGCTTACAATGGACGCGCAAAAATACATAATTAAAATGCATTTTATATTTAGATAGAATGGAAGATACAGATAGTACTGCATGTTAGCTTCCTTGTTGTGCCCAAGAGCATATTTATTTAAGCCAATATATCTTACTAACAAGAAACTATGCATCTAACCACAGGTCGAGAGCTGTAGTTCAAACCACTCAAGTTTGTGACGCTGATTGCGAACGTTCGTTTGAACTATGGTTTCGGGAAACACCGAATCGTTGAACTGTGCTGGTAACGACAGAACTTGCGACCATAGTTGGCTAATGATGCCTTTGGGAAACGCACCCCAGCACAACTGTTTTCAACATTGAAAAAAAAAAAAAAAAAAACTTTGAGCACCAAATCAACATATTAGAATGATTTCTGAAGGATCATGTGACATTACAGACTGGAGTAATGGCTGCTGAAAACTCCGCTTTCTAAAGACCTCTAAACAGTAGTTTAACTAAATGCATTTGTCTGTCAATCAGTATGGTTCTAAGAGCGTTAACACAGAGGACTAACACAGCATCCACCTCTCTACTTAAGTACTACTATGTCTCACAGTGGTGAAACCCTCATAAAGAAATTACCTTGTAAAGATAACATTTACTAGACAAGAATGGCCTTTAAATCCACTGAGAAAAATATGAGGGCACATCCCACTTGAAATGAGTGGGAAGGGACCTGAGGTCAGCTTTCTTTGTTTTCAATGGTTAACCAGTACTGGAAGACTTCCACAGCAACCCCGCAGGCACAGGCTGTGTGGTGAACTGACATTCATTCATTCAGCCTGCTCTATACGAGTGTGTCTATCCCACAGTACAAACATGTTGTTGTGAGAGTCCACTGAAGAAGAATGCCTCTCCTTTTGTGGTGTCATTTCCTGTGAGCAAACATAGGCAGGAAAGCTGGACACCATATGGACTCCTTCTCACTTAAACTGTTGAACTGTGATGTGAAATGAGAACTGGACAAGCGCTGAAGTATAAAATATGGCTGTGTTGTGTCCAAGCAAAACAGGACATAGTACATTTGTGATTGATTCTATGTAAAAGGATTTTAAGTGGAAGAGGAATGCTTCATTCTTAATCTTTCTTTTTTGTGATCATATAATACAAAATACTGCAAGTACATTTTGTTCTCTTATATAGCACATAGTAACTAGATTTTAGATGTAGAAACAAAGGCAAAACCTTTTCTCAACTATCTGGACAATTTTAGGTATCACTCATATCAGAAACACATACAATGTGGGATGAGTTACACACCAAAGCTTAAAGAGACAGTTCACCCAAAAATGAAAATTCTGTCATTAATTACACACCCTCATGTCGTTCCAAACTTGTAAGACCTTCGTTCATCTTCGGAACACAAATTAAGATATTTTTGATGCATTCCGAGAGCTCTCTGACTCTCCATAGACAGCAAGGATCTTAACACGATCAAGGCTCAGAAACGTAGCAAGGAGATCGTTAAAATAATCCATGTGACATCAGTGGTTCAACCGTAATTTTATGAAGCTACGAGAATACTTTGTACACAAAGAAAACAAAAATAACGACTTTATTTTATCATGAGGGTGAGTAATTAATGACAGAATTTTCATTTTTGGGTGAGCTATCCCTTTAATACTTCAGGGTTAGGGGCCTGTTTTTTATATAAGCAAATTAAAGCAATATTAATAATTATTACTCTATACATTAAAAGAACATCATGTTTAATGCATGTAACAACAGTAACTGAACTTAAACCAAAATCACATTTTCATCTTCCTGAAAACCAAAAATAAGTTTATTTAATAATCGATACATTAATCAAATCATTTCATGTTTCTACTCCAATTTAATTTGTTGTGAAATTTAAATGATTTATTCAAGTATACACTAAATAATAAAGACATAATGAACAATGAAAGACAAAAAAATAATGAAAATAAAATGAGTATGTAATACAAAGCATATATTTATTAAAATTCTCCTTCCTAGAGTCACTTTTTTCCAGCTGACTAAGGTTTTGGACATTGACTTGCTTTTCTGAGGTAAGTTGTTTTATCAAGTTGTTGTTATTTTTTTTGACATTTTCCCATGGTTTAAACAATTATTGAGTAGTTTATCCAGGTTGTGTGCACACGTAAAACACAGACACGGTCAAAATATGTCATCGGAGAAGCTCTAATTAAATGAGCAAAAAAAAATTTTTAGCTCAATGATTTTGACCCTTCAAAGAAGTTGCTTACATTCATGGTTGAGTTGATCTCTGCGACGGTCTCATCGTCAGTGGGAAACTGGTAGATCTGGACGCCGTTGCTCACCAACTCACTTGTGATCTTAATTTTGAACTTAGCAAGTTCACTCTTTGAGATGGCATCTGATTTGGCGATGATAGGGATGATATTCACCTGTACATAAGAGGAGAAAGACTTTTTGTAGGCATTGGGGAATAATCAGTAATCAGAAATTAAATCAATTTATATACACATGAATTAAGATGACAATCAAAGTGCATATAAAACTCCAAACAGCTCTAGTGAGTAAATATTTCCCTTTCAGACAGCTAACTTTCAACTACTCAGGCAATAAATTACTAAATACAGATGTAAGCAACTCAAAGCAACCTCAGAACATCTGGCTAAGTCCAGATAAATATAGATACTCAGCTTCTCTCCTCTTTTATGCCTGAGCAAACTGAATAAATGGCACACAGAGTGCTGAAAAAGACTGTATTTACTTTATGTGCAGAGGCTGCTGCAGACACATGTATCTGCACAAACAGACAACTTTTTAAATTTTTAATTAGGAGCAGCTAATGCAATTAAAATGAACTCCATAGAATGCTGTGAAAGCTTACATAAGCTCAACATGCTCACATCTGAATGTGCCTCAAACAGAACAGAATTAAGCATAAGCAGCTATTTGATATTCACTTTGAAACCAATTCAGAGAGGACATTTAAAGAGATAGTTCAGTTAGAGAACCTCTATCCCCATTCACTTTCATTATATATTATAGAAAAAAAAGGCCTGGGTGTTCTTTAAAAATTCTTTTGTTTTCCACAAAAGAAAGACATAGTTTAGGAACAACTTGAAGGCGAGTAAATGATTTTTATTTTTGGATGAATTATTCCTTTAATCTCAGGTCTCGTGAGGGATATAAACTACCTATGCAGGATAAGTGCTAACCATGCTAATAGGGGGGATAATCAAATGCCCCTCCTCCACTCATGACTCTCACACACAAGTGTGCATATGGAGTGCTCTGATCCACTCACTCAGGTTTTACACTCTCTGCCACCCACACCAGCATCTAAATACTATTCTCAGTAGCCTGGCCACTAGCTTTACACTTTGTCTGTTTCCTGTAATTTACTACTGATGAATTGTGAGGTTCACACTGGCACTTTAAATAAAGGTTTAGCCACACTGAGTACACAGGCATCTCTTCTCAAGCATACGAGGCAACTGTTAGGCTCAGTTTCAGATCTAAGAGAGCATCTTTGTTCAGGGAATCTGTGCAGCACAGCGAGAGATGAAAGAGAATGCAGTATTACACAGCTGACCTTCACTGACTCCATCTACACAGCCCCGATGACATTAAACATGGCATGGCCATCAGCTGAATGCTTAATAACCCACATCAACCATTCTACACAGTGAAACAGTAAATAACGCTAAGCCACATATATGGAGCAGACGTTACTTTTATTATTAGTTAAATTATAAAAGTTGTATTTGCTAGAATTAAAAAAAAAATTATAAATTACAGTCATGGAGTAGTGTATTTTTGATTAAAATACTACACCAAAGATATTTCTACTGCTGACCATATCATTATGCTGGTCAGTCTTAAGTGTGATCAAACGTTTGTTAAAAACAAAATACATCACTAACCTTACTGTCCAACTTCTTCATAGTAACCAGGTCAAGGGACTTTAGCGAG
>JAFVLL020041222.1:0-23159 GCA_021397915.2 Tor tambroides | reverse complement strand
ATCCTCCTGGAATCTCCACCGCCCATTCGTTCAGATACTGTCTGTCCACAGCTGAGGACACCAGCGCACAGAACAGAGCAAGAACACTGCACAGCAACATTGGACGACATCTTTCTTCCATTTCAAATCAATTACAACCACTTAAAAATGATCTGGATGATCACGATGGATACAAAACAGTTAAACAGAAATAAGTTAATAAATAAATACAGAATATGTAAACACAAGAAATGTCAGTTCGGCTTCCTTGCTAAACGCTACGTTCTCCAGTTAATTCTGATGCAGTGTGAGCGAGTAATTGAACGCGCATGGAGAGCCACCAATGAGAGAGTCGTGGAAGGGGAAGGGATGTTTACACGTCAAATTACGAACCGCTCTGACGTCAATTTGTACCTGGGGTAGGATGCTCGGGTCCCGGGGGAGTCGGGCGGGGTGAATTGCGCATGGAAGAGGAGGGCAATCTTTCTTTATAAATAGCCGACGAGCATTTTTACACTTAGACATTGAGCAGGAATGGAAGCTTTTGTTGAAAACATGAAATCTGAGAGAAGAAATAGCCTACAAGGTCCATTCCGCACTAGAAATGGGTTAGATTTTATAATCTCGTTGTATATACATCTGTTCAAATCAATATCTCATTGGCCTCATTACCCTTAGACTGGCACATATATCCGAAGTTGGACTAAATAAATAAGGGAACAGCTGTTCAGAAATAGTTAAATAGTTGGCGTAACTGTGTGCGTCATGAGGAGAAGGTTTCAGCACCGCAGCAGTGGACAGCTCCACAACACGAGCTGCATATGCAAATACGATATCCATATAAAACAGCAATCATATGCATTCCACAACAGAAATCTAACATGTTAAACACGTTTGTAAATATATTTTATGTATGCATGCATGTATCTATTTCTATAGACAGATGTATACTGTATGTGGAACGATACACAAATACATACAAAGGAAAATAAAATATGGTTTAAAATAAAGCTAAGCAAATATAATTAAAGTTTAATACATTTTTCAATAGCATTTATGCCAATACATAAATAAATAGATAGATAAACAGCAGAACACCTTACTTGTTGACGAGTTGACGAGTTAATCGTTAATAATAATAAAAAAGGACAACAAGAAAAAGTTATATTTCTTACTAACATACTGACCTTAAGACTGTTGAGGGTCTATAGGGGTCCAATCTGTTTAAGGTTTTCTTGTCACATGACAACAACATGGCTTCCTGTATGTTGGTTGGCCACCAATCTTGATTTTGCAGACTAGTGATTTCCAACTATTAATAATATTCTAAAATATATTTATGTAATACAATGTGGCATAAACTTAAATGGCATCATAAAAATACTTACAAGACATCATATGACTGAGAAACGCCATTAATAAAGAGCAGGCTAAGAAATACACATTTACATTACATGTTTCATTAGTCATAATTCACAGTTTTTGTAAACAGGAAAATGGAAATAAATACAACTAAATATTTTAAAACAATTAATCTAAAAAATAAGAAACATTATAGAATGGACAATATAGCCTATAATACCAACAGGAGTGTTACGATGTAAAGCATGATGTAATCATTACATAATATATTCATAGTGAATTAATTCAGTATTAAGATTTAGATACTGTGGTCCAGACTCATTCCCACCAGCTACGGCCCTGTGTATGCATATAAAGAAGATCGTGATGAGCAGCTCATAAGCCCTCATGAATATTCACACCGGTTTATTCAGTCAGTGTCACAATGGTCCAGACAGAGCGGTCTATCGAAGCGCGTCCACTCTAGATGAACCTGAGGCGCAATTGTCGTGCCAAAACAAGTGTTTTTATCAAAGAGAGAGGCTGAAATCGTGCGCTTTGAGAACCCTGAGATAGACACCGGTGTCTTTTGATGTCTGCGTCTTTTGTTTTGTGTGAGATTGTGCATGAGGCACAGGTCCATTTGTTTTAAGGGGTTTATGAAGCTGGGCAGGTCACTCGAGAGCTACACTTTTGCTTTTGTTATCTCTGAATGGACTGTGTTGTCCAGGTGCATCTCGTTGCCAGTTGAATTTAGAGCAAACAGGACAAACCAATTTTAAAATGATCACTATTAAGAACATTGTAATTTACTTTATAAATAGTGCGCAGTTCATGTATGTAATGTTAATTAAACTGTATCCCGTTTACTTACCTGAGTCCAGGTGACTAAGTGTTGCCAATTTAGCAAATTTGTAGCCAGATTTAGCGACTTCCTCACCCCTTTTGAGACTTTTTTTTAAAAGTTTAGGGACAAATATAGCAACTTCTTGGACAAACCTTATCTACAGTGCCCTCCAAAAGTATTGGAACAGTAAAGACAAAATTGCTCTGTTGGCTGTGGAGTCAAAACATTTACAAATATGATTAAAAGATGAATATGAGACAAAACTACAGAATTACTACAGTCACATTTTGTTACTGGGTGATTCAACACACAGATGTTTTACCAGCTAAGAAGTTCAGCACTATTAGAGTTTCATCCCCCTATCTGATGTGAGCATAAGTGTTGGAACAGTTGTCTCACAGGCCTTTCTAAGTGATCAGCTGTGTCCTGTTGCATTAATTCTTCAGATATTAAAAGCAGGGAATGTGGCGTATCAATTATATCCATTACTTCTGCATTCTGAATCTTGCATTCGATAATAACACACACAAACCAGGATGAAGATGGGGGAGATGACTTTGAGAGAAAAGCAAGCAATTTGGATGCTAAAAGAAAAGAGGAAGTCAATTAGAGCTATAGCAAAAATAAAGGGCATGGAGAAATCAAGAGTTTGGAAACCACCAGCGACACCAGCAACCAACAACGACCTGATCGGCTGAGAAAACAACAGTAGTTGATGACAGACAAATCATAAAAGCTGTGAAAATGAACAATAAAGACGTGTCTGTAAAATCACCAACAACTTCCGGAAAGCTGGGGTGATGCTCTGACAATCTACTGTCCTCAGGAGACTTTGACACAGAATTACAGATGCTACACAGCAAGATGCAAACCTAAAACCAAAAATAGAAAGGCAAGATTAGAGTTTGTAAAAAAGCACAAAGGTGAGCCAGAAGAGTTTTGGAACTGTGTTTATGAACCAATGAGACAAAGATGAACCTTTATCTAAGTGATTGGAAAGCAAAAATGTGGAGAAAAAAAGGGAACTACAAATGATCCCAAGCATACAGCCTCATCTGTAAAGCATGGTGGTGTTGTCATGGCAGGGGCATGCATGGCTGCCTCTGGAACAGGCCCTCTCAAATTTACTGATGACTTAATGTATGATGACAGTAGCAGAATGAATTTGGAAGGGTACAAAACCATCTTGCCTACCAATATTCAAGAAAATGCCACCAGATTCATTGGGAAGTGCTTCATATTGCATCAGGACAATGACCCAAAACACCCTGCCAGTTCAGTCAAGGAATTTATAAGAGCAAAGAAATGGAAAGTCTTAGATTGCCCAAATCAATCTCCAGATTTAAATCTGATTGAACATGAATTTCACCAGCTGAAGAGGAGAGTAAAGGCAGAAACTCCCCAAAACAAGCAACAATTGGAATTGGCTGCATTAAAGGCTGGAAAAAGTATTTCAAAGGATGAGACCAAGAGTCTGGTGATGTCTATGGGTCACAGACTCACTGCTGTGATTGTGCACAAGGGATCTGCAACTAAATAATAGCTTTTAATCTTTTATATCTGCCTTATGTTCAGCTGTCCCAATACTTATGCTCACATCAATGAGTGGGATGAACTCTAAAAGTGCTGTTCTTTTTATTTGGTAAAACATCTATGTGTTGAAACGGCTAATAATAAAATGTGACATTCTGTAGTTTTGTCTCATATTCATCTTTTAATCATATTTGCAAATGTCTTGACTCCACAGCCAACAGAGCAATTTTGTCTTTACTGTTCCAATACTTATGGAGGGCACTGTAAGTTCTCATCTTGCCCACTGATCTATATTCATCTTTATATAGATCAGTGAATTTGCCATTATGATGCCATCTAGCTACCAGTTTTAGCTACTTTCAATTGAAGGCAATTGGCAACACTGACTAAGGCATTTCCGGTTAAAATCAATTGTTTAGCTCCGCCTTTTGCGGCCTCGTGGAGTAGGCTATATTCACGGGTTCCGAGCACACGAATCACCAAACGAAGATGTGTTTACAAATTGCAAACTAGCAATTCTAGAATAAAACGACGAGTTGTAATGTTGGAATGGGTCTGTCGAGGTGCAACATGGCGCCAAATAAGTTTTAACGCTTATTAAATCTTAAAATAGCAACCCGCCTACTACACTGAAGTGAGTGGAATTCACTGTCGTAAATATAACACAGTGGATAGCTGCTGCCGTAAAGCAGCCCGTCAATTTTGAGAAATTTTGTACCAGCTCACCAAACGTACAGAACAGATGTTTGGGTACACTTTGGAACTCATATTGCAGGGTTCAAAAAAATCAGTTGCTTTAAGGATTGAAATGAAAAATTGTTCATATTTTTTAAATGCAACGAAACTTGGAGCAACTTTTATAAATCTACATTTAAAAAAAACTTACTTATAGATCAAAATATTACACAAAAATTCAACCTCTTAAAAAACAAATGTCAGCAAAAACGTATGTTGGGAATAGTAATGAAAGTTTTGCAAAGTTATTGTAATTGGTGTTTTATTCCAATAATATCACTCCTTTTAGAAAACAACTAATAACTCACCTTTCACAGTTTGCTATAGAGTTTTTGTTCCCCTGTGAATGACGGAACAAATATATGTAATCTCTTAATAACAAACATTTACCTGGCACTTAAGAGCTTCCCAGGTGCACCTGCCTCTCAAACAGGAAATTGAACTTTACTATCCTTTTATTCTCTTGTTCACATGCAATAGTTTATATGATTGTTATTTTTGATAATTTAGTTGTAGTAAAAATCAATGTTAAATGTATAGCTTTCTGTAAAATATATTTCTAAACAATAAATGTTTTTCTATTTAAATATTTTATTTTATTTTTCTTTTGAACTATCAGGGCCTGAGACTGTGTATGTTATTATGGTGCCATGCGTCAGCCAAGCAACTGCCATTGAGATGAATGGGAATGCTAACAGATAGCTAGACATTGCATGAAAATAAATCAGCAGGTCTCTTCTCAGAGTAGACCTATCAGTTGGGCTTTCGAGCAAACAGTCCATTTGCTGAAGCAGCTGCACTCATCCACGTCCACCTAGCAACACCTGTTTGCATTAAGCAGAACACGTTAGACTTTGCACCTGGAAATAGATGAGGAAAAGTAGCAAAGTTCATGAATGAGATGCATGTTTGTATTCTTTAAAAAGGGGTTGGAGAGTAGGCCAGAAAATAGAGATTTTACCAAAAAAACCCAAAAAATTTTGGCTAATATACCAGCTGGCTTTACTGGATCAACTTTGGCAGGTTGTCACTGCGCAAACCAAAGGCTTGAAGGATTTTCTTAGCATCGGAAGTACTCAGTCATGCAAAACGCTCCTTTTTCTGGTAATGTACTGTGCAATTAAAAAGCCTTAAAAGGCTTCACTGATCAAACATGCACAAGCACAAACACTCTCATGCACACAAACACGTCAAATGTGGAAAAACCAGATCAGCCAATTGAGAGAATCTCTCACATCTGATTACTGCCATCTCATCTAAGCTGTCACCGTAACTGCTGGGGTTGTCATTAAGCGACGTGGTAACACGTAATGGTGTATGAACAATAAGTGGAGTAAAACCATGACCTGCGAAGGGGGATGGGGTGAGACAACAGGAAATGAAGGTCTGATGGAGCAATGGACACTCTGAATCAAGCCAGTAGACGTCATGGAGGCCATGCTGGCTGTGTAAACAGTGCGTGTGAGTGTTTAAACTGCTGCGGACAAATTAAGTGTAAAATTGATTGACATCTAGAGTGAAAAAGCAATGGATTTTGCAATCTTCTTGGCCTAGTAATAATCATCTTTTGATAAGGTCTTATGGCAATCAGTCTCAGTAATCACAGTAGGGAAATCAGTGTTGCTCAGTATATACTACTCAAAGGTTTGAACAGGTTGGTAAAAAATTTTGTATTTAAAGCTTTCTGATTCTCAGCGGACAGTGTGCTGGAATGAATGGCTCTTTGGAACAAGAACTAAAACTGTAAAAAAAATACTTAGGTTAGGCTTCTTGAAATAAAATAAATGTCAACTGAAAAAAAATATTAAAAAGCTTAAACTTCTTTCATTTAACTTGTGGTACAGACTGTACAAAACGATTATTCTGACTGGAAAAAACTGACTCATTCATTCCCTAGTCGCATACTGTCAGCTGTCTCAAAACAATCAATGCACGATTTGGGAATGGCTCTTTTGAGTCAGATCTTTTCTTTCTGGTCTGAATCGTCGTTTCGCACAGTTTGTAGTACAGAAATGAATGATTTTAGTTTGGTGATGACAGGTATAGGCCTACGTTATTCATTTTCAAAGCAAATTGGACTCACGTTTCACCTAGCTGCCCCAGAGAACGAACTGAATCGACAACGTCTCTTTGCCATATCTGTGATGATAAAATGGGCAAAAAGGTCCAATAGATTTGCAATGAAAGAGCGCCCCTAGCTTTATCTAAGGATAAAAATATACTAATATCCTTCAAAGAAATCACATAGCAACCACGCAGAACACCCTAACAACCATAGAAAAAACCCTAAACACCCAAGCATCATGATGGCGATGACTTTTGCACAGCCAGACTTAAAAAAAATGTAACTGTTTATTATTATTATTAGTTTTTATTATTATTTTTATCGTTTTAAATGGTTGATACATTGATGTGGGGCAGGCTATGTACTAAATGGCTTGTAAAATGATTCTCTCTCCTCTCCACCTGTAGCTGGTGTGTGGTGAACGCACTGGCGCCGTTGTCCTGTGGCTGCCGTCGCATCATCCAAGTTGATGCTGCACACTGGTGGTGGTTGAGGAGAGACCCCCCATGTGATTGTAAAGCGCTTTGGGTGTACGGCAATACACAATAAAGCGCTATATATATGCATTATTCATTCATTCATTCATAAAATAGCAGTTCTTGCCAGCAGTCGTCTGAGCCAACGTTGTTCTGACTCAGACCAGGTATAATCTTCGCTCTCTTTCTTTCTTCCTCACATGCATGCACACACATTCTTTTCTTATCGCCTACTCTTGTCCTCAAACTGTGTCATTTGTCAAGGATGTGTAGTTGTCATGGAAACCTTTCTCTCCTTCGCTATCTCTCTTCCTCTATCTTCCTGTCAGTGCTCAGTGTCATATCAGTGACACAAATATTGGAGGAAATTAATCTGATCATATAACCATGCAACAATGACCAGCGGCTGGATTTATTGTACAAGATGACAACACTGGATATAAGCTTTGCATAAAACACGAAGGAGACCAACTGCAAATTTTAGGCCTATAGTCCGTTCTCAAGCCCCAGAATAAATGATCAACATGTCGTTTGCTGATATGGACTTCAGTCTTTAACATCTGTACATAAGAGTACTAATGTTTTTCCCATAAAGCACAGTGAGTCAACATCCTGAAAAACAGTGCTTCGTGATACCCTCCATTGTTGATGTATCTGTAATAGCCTGGTGTGGCCTGTGCCATTAATTAGGTTTCTGTTTAGTAGCCTGGAAGTTTCTATACAGGCAGAGCGAGAGATAGCCGACAGCTCTCAAAGGCACAGGGCTCCCTAAGGTTGAGTAGAACTGCTTGTTTCTATGGCAAATAATAACCAAAGGAGCCAATTAAAAGGAACATGCAATTTTCATGTGCATGCATGTAAAGAATATGAAAGAAAAGGAACTGACAGAGAAAAGGCACCAAAAATTGCAAACTGACAAAATAGTGTTAAATAATCAGTTACACCTATACAGTATATAGCAGGTAAAATAAGTATTGAACACGTCACCATTTTCATTCATTAAATATATTTCTAAAGGTGCTGTTGACATGAAATTTTCACCAGATGTAGGTAACAACCCAAGTAATCCAAACATACAAAGAAAACAATACAAATAAGTTCAGAAATTAAGTTCTGTGTAATAAAATAAAATGACCCAGGGAAAAAGTATTGAACACGCTTACTGAAATTGATTTAATACTTTGTACAAAAGCCTTTGTTGGTATTGACAGCTTCAGTAGACCTCCTGAATGGAGAAACTAGTTGTATGCATTGCTCAGGTGTGATTTTAGCCCATTCTTCCACACAAACAAATCTTGAAGGTTCCATGGGCCTCTTCTATGAACTCTGCTCTTTAGTTCTTTCCATAAATTTTCTATTGGATTCAGGTGATTGGCTGGGCCATTCTAGCAGTTTTACTTTCTTTCTCTGAAACCAATTGAGAGTTTCCTTGGCTGTGTGTTTGGGATCATTGTCTCACTGAAATGTCCACCCACATTTCATCTTCATCATCCTGGTAGATGGCAGCAGATTTTTATCAAGAATGTCTCGGTACATTTTTCCATTCATTCTTCCATCAACTACATGAATTTTGCCAGTGCTACACCATGATGATTTGGGGTGATGTGCAGTGTCATTTGACCTCCAAACATGGTGTGTATTATGGCATCCAAAGAGTACAATTTTTTTGTTTCATCTGACTAGACTATATCTGCCAGTATTTCATAGGCTTGTCTAAATGTTGTGCAGCAAACTTTAACCAAGCTTCAACATGCTTTTTCTTCAGCAGTGGAGTCTTGCATGGTGAGCGTGCATACAGGCCATGGCGGTTGAGTGCATTACTTTTTTTTTTTTTTAAACAATTATACATGCTAATTCCAGGACTTTCTGAAGCTCTCCACAAGTGATCCTTGGCTCTTGGACAACTCTTCTGATAATTCTTTTTACTCCTGTCAGAAATCTTGCGAGGAGCACCTGGTCGTGTCCGGCTTATGGTGAAATGGTGTTCTTTCCACTTCCTGATTATGGCCCCAACAGTACTCACTGGAACATTCAGAAGTATAGAAATCCTTCTGTATCTAATGCCATCAGTATGTTTTGCAACAAAAACGTTGCAAAGATCTTGAGAAAGCTCTTTGCTTTTACCTATAATGAAAGGTTTCTTGTGTGACACATTGGTCATGGGACTCCTTTTTATAGGCCATCAGTTGAGACTGAACCAGCTAAATAATTTCCACTGACCAGGGGCAGGATTGCTTTCTAATCACTTCAGCTGGTGTCTTGGCTTTCCATGCCTTTTTGCACCTCTCTTTCTTCTTGTGTTCAATACTTTTCCCTGTGTCATTCCACTTTATTACACAGAACTTAAATTCTGAACTTATTTGTTTTGTTTTCTTTGTATGTATGGATTACTTGGATTGTTACCGACATCTGGTGAAAAATTTATGTCAACAAAACCTTTAGAAATATATTTACTGAGAAAAATGGTGACGTGTTCAATATTTATTTTACCCACTGTATATACACACACACACACATACATCTAGATAGATATATAATATATAATAAAATGTATATAGTATTACATATTTAAACATTTTATAAATATATTTCAGTTTTTATATAATTTGTTAATGACAAAAATAGAAAATATTTTTTACATCACGAGTCATTTTGCAGTCCAAAACAATTCAGTAGTTTATTTTTTAATTAAAATTTAATTAAATCTATATTCTTCGTCTTAAATTTTTTTCATTGTATAATTTTTACATTTTAAACTATATTTTTATGCTAAATTTTAACATTTAAAAAAAATCGCTGCCACAATACTAGAAAATTGCTCTGCAGTTGCTAAGGTGTTCTGAGTTTTTAACATGTTGCTACGCAGTTGCTAGGGTTAAGACATTGCTAGGCAGATCACTGTATCATAAGCAGTGCACAAAAATTTAAGAAATGGACCAAAACTTTTTGAAACTGATGGAACTTTTAAGAACTGAATTGTTAAATTGATATGCCATCTTTAAAATGTGGTCCTCATTATGCTGGAATAACAGCAAAACATGTTGCAACGGTCAAAACAAGCACTGCTACACTCTTAAAAATAAAGGTTCATTATTGGCATCTACGGTTCCTTGAAGAACCTCTACTTCCATCCATTCCAAAAAAGGTTCTTATAGTGGATTTTTTTTTTTTTTTTTTTTAGATTTTCAAAATGTTCTTTACTCTAAGAAAAAATTTTTTTCTTAAAAACGGTTCACTGACAGGTTCTTTGAGGAAACAAATTTGGTTCTTTATTTATTTATTTTTTTACAAACTTTATTTTTAAGAGTGCAACGAAAAAAAAAACACATCAGTTCTTCTGAGAATGAAATAGTGCTTTAGACTAGTTTTCCCCCAATCTTTGTGAGAGTTCTTCTTATCTGCTGTGCTGACAGAAGGTCAGCTGAACATCTGAGATATCTCTATAGCTCAAACCATCACACGGATGCGTTAACCTAAAGGCTAATTGCTCCTGGAGCTGAGAACAGTGACATCCGTGAGCCCGTCACATCTCTCAACGTCATGCGTGACCTTTCAAAACAAGGAGAGGGGAAAGTGACACTCTTCCCGTGAGCATGACAGAATCAAATTTGAACATAAACTCTCCAGTAACCTATTTTGCAAATGATAGTGCAAACATATTTATAGTAATATAAACTGTTTGTAGATTTGTTGGGTTTTACCTGAAAGTCAATCAAACCTTCCTTGTATAAGCACAAAAAAACTTTGGAGACTTTTAGTTTGACCTTAAACCTTTGTAATCTGTATTTCTTTCAGGTAGGAAAAGATGACTGAATGTTTTCCTTTCCTTTGTTTTCATATTTGCTGAATGCTGTAACGACTGAGGCCCCGTCAATATTCTACAGCAAAACAAAATCAGGAAAGCTGATTGAAATGATGGTAAAGTTTCATGAGTTATTCCTGTTTTTCCTGTATCCCCCATAGACTCACTTACACCACAATGATGAATCTTAATTGTAAGATCATTTGAGCTCTTCCTGACAACCATTGTTTCTTTTGCCACATCCAGTGAACCCTAAATACAACCCCCTAAAACATGGCATTAATTATTTAACGTCCATTACACTTCAGGGTAATTGCCTTAAAATACCAGGAAAAAATGACTACACTGTAAAAAAGTATTTTTTAAAAAAGTATTAATTGTTACCTGATTTAACCAATAAAAAATCTAAATATTTCATTTAGATGTTACCATTTTGAGGTTTCCACACCCCATAATTTATGTACTATTATATATTTATTCATATTTTTAGTTATTTTTTTTAATTATTATTCTACGTTTTTTCTATATATTTTTGTTTAGCTTGTTTAGCTTATTTTTTTTTCAGTTGTAGTTTTAGCAATTTTACTCATCACATTTTATATATATATATATATATATATATATATATATATACTGTATGTGTGTATATATATATATATATATATATATATAGTATATAGGCCTGTATTAAAATATATATCATCTTTACATACAACACAAGTTCTTTAAGTTTTTTTTTTCAGTTTAAGTATTTAAAAATTAAGCTTTTTTAATTATCAAAAAAAAAAAATAACTGTAACAACAATGCAAATTTGTCACTCAATTTGACAGCGTATGTCAGATAAATTAGCTCAACATTCATTGTTATTTCGATAAATTAAATAGCATAAATCACGTAATTGTTTCTGGTAAGACTCTGCAGAATGAAAGACTTGTTCATTTAATTGGTTTTAGTAAATCAATACTACCAGCCACTGGCGTGGACAGAAAACAAACAGTTGATTTCATGAACTACAGGTCAATAGATATACGGTGGTGCCTTGAGAACTGAATGAATTAAAAAGAGTCGAGCCAACAGCCTCCTTTAAATGATTGTGTCCCTTCTGTCTTATCTGAGGTGGAGGACCTTCATCCCCACACAGATAAAGACACACACTCATCCAAACGGACAGCAAAGCCTCGGCCGCTAGTGCCTTTGTGTGGTTAAATGTTATCACTGTCACAGGGTGTCTGTAATTATCAAACGTTTAGAGGTTCCTGCAAACATGAGGGCTCCACTCAGGATGTTACCGGTATGGCAGGTTTTAGTGTGGATGGGGCTTCACTTCTCCTCAGGGTGTTCTGTGAAGAATGAGTCACACTGCCTTCCTGGCTGCTGCCATTACTGATTACATTATAGATTGCTGGGAAATGAAAACCAATAGAGCGATGATGTAAATAAAAAGGTGGCAGAAGTGGCCATTACTTCATCATGACACGACCTGCCTCATGCACACAATATTAAATCATTAGACACATGGTTTAATGGTCTCTTTATAGAAATGAACACTATTTTTGTGCACAATTTTTGTACTATTTTGTTATACAAATATAATCTAAATCTGGCATAATATATAAGGAGACAACTTTTATTTTTTTGATTTTGGATTAAATTTTATTTTATTATTATTTTTTATTTTATTATTTTGTTTTTTGACAAATACAATGAATAATATAAACAGTAAATGATAATGGTATCTAATTTATTACATCAATTTACAATGTAGAAAACGAACTGAGAAATATGGTAATCTCACCACCTGCTGGAATTTTATGGCAATGTGTTGTTTATTATGTGGCTTAAATCACCAACACAGAATGTATTTAATTATGGGTAGCATGTTTCTCTAATCATATTCTCAGACAATCAAACACCTATTTTATAAAGGTCCATCTGAAACAAAATGATCTAGTTGTAATTCTTGCAAGCAATTTTTTAATTAGACATTAGCTATAGTTATTAAATGATAAAACTGTGGTAACTTTTTGACAACCATTAAAAATAAACAAACAAACAAACAAATAAATAAATAAAATAAATGTATGTTTTGGGTAAAAAATGTAATGGTAACAATAATTGCAGCAACTATATTCTGGTGGTCATTATGGTCATCATAGTGGAGTATTGCAAACAAATAAATAAGAAAATAATACAATAAAATCAACCAGCATATTAATAGCAGTAATTTTTAATAGGGTCAGTAAAAAAAATATCTGCCAACAGTGGGTAGTATTGAACAAAAACGCAGCAGTCATCTGCATGTGAAAAAAAACAACTATTTATTAATGAGAATTTAGTTTTAAGTCAATGAATTACCCTAATAAACAAACCATTGATATTTCATTTAAAGTGCCCCTATTATGGATTTTTTGAAAATTTCATGCAGTGTGTAACACAGCGAATCGTTTGGGATTCGTTGAGCAAGTAAGGTAAAAATAAATGCATATTATAAGACAACGAAAGTCTTTTTTTTGACCTTGCATGCATGTCAACCTGTTGTTGGGGACTCCCAAAACCAAAATATGAACCTTTCATTACCCATAATAGGGGCACTTTAACTCATAATTAAGAAAGATATTTATTCCCATTGTCTTCAGTTTATCTAAATAGTTTCACTACACAGTTTACTGGCAGACAGCTTTGAGTAACAATCTGTTTCTACACTGTCAAAACCGAAGTATATATTGGGTTTAAGGGAGTCATCGGATGCAGAATTCACTTTACAAGTTGTTTGAACAAAAATGTGTGTTGGAAGTGTGTGTACACATCCATCCTATAATGATAAAAATCCACCCAGTGTTTTTTTTTAATCCCTATTTTTAAATCCCCTTTCTCAAATCAAGCTGTTCTGAGAGTCCTGTCAGAATGATGTAGTTCTGCACAGGCCACTCCCACAATAGTTGATTGACAAGGCCGTCTTACCTTAGACCTGCCCTGAGTGAGCTGAGAGCTGTCTGCCTCCGGTGCAGGGGAAGACATGCCCTGCGTCCCAATGTGCATACTATCCACCCTATTTGCCCTAAATAGTATTGAAAATGACTAATATCACATAGAATTTAGGATGGATAGTATGCACATTGGGACGCAGGCAAGATGTCTCAGATTAAGCAACTGAAGTGTTTCGTTGTTGGATGTAATAATGAACATAGCAGTCGTCATTTACTCCTGACATCTGAGCCACTGAAGACTCAGAGGATTAACGTTCCTTTCGCTTTGAAGTGAATGCGCCGATCTCCAATCTACATAAATGCGTCTATGTTCGCCTGAATCATTCGTGATCCAGCTTTATCTACAGAAGAACAGGGCTTAAAGCAAAAAAAATCCTGAGCCTGAACTTTTTTCCGGGGGCGGGGTGGGGTTTTTTTTATGTGGGGGTGTTTGGGGCAGCAATGACTGTGGCAACTTTAACACTTGAAAGGATACTATGGCAAAGTTATTGCTTTCCTTACTCAAACTGATTTTTTTTTTTCATGAATATATGGTTGACCTGAAGAATGAAAGCTATATACACTTGGAAAATTATAAGCTACAGTACTGTGCAAAAGTCTTAAGCCACAAGTATTTTCACCAACAAAAAAATGGTTTGAAATCAGTTATTTCTATCTTTTGCTGTAGTGTGCCAGCAGGAAATATCAGTTTACATTTCCAAACATTCATTTAGCCATTAATTGTAATAATCCAGTGAGATTTTTGAGATCTGATCTGATCATCATCCAGTCTGTCTGGAATGACATGAAGAAACAAAACAAACTGAGACAGACTAAATCCAGAAGAACCATGGTAACGTCTCCAAGATGCTTCAAGAGACCTACCTGCAAAGCTACAGTGCTGTTAATAGTTTTAGGCACTTGTGTAAAAATGCTGTAAAGTGAGGATGCTTTCAATAATGCTTTCAGAAATAATTATCAATAAACTTCTATTAACTAAATTAAATCAACATTTGGTGTGAGCACACTATGCATTTAAAAGAGCTTTTGTCCTCGGTGCACTTGAGCAGAGTTTCTCACGAGCTTTGCAGGAGCTTTCTTGAAGCGTCTTGGAGACACAGTTCTTCTGGATTTAGTCTGTCTCAGTTTGTTCTGTTTCTTCATGTCATTCCAGACAGACTGGATGATGGTGAGATCAGATCTCTGTGTGGAGCATTGGCTGTTGTCAGACTCCTTGTGCAAACAAAAATCTCACTGGATTATTACAATTAATGGCAAAAATAATGTTTGTAAATGTAAACTGTTATTTCCTACTGACACACTACAGCAAAAGATAGAAATAACTGACTTAAAACCATTTTTTGTTGGTGAAAATACTAGTGGCCTAAGACTTTTGCACAGTACTGTATATGACCGCTTTTCGACACTAGGGGTGTGACAATACACTTAGCTCACGAGATGAGACAAAATACAGATACTTGGTTCACTAGAACGAGACAATATTTTAATACTATTTTTAAGAAATTTTCAATAAAATATTAGTCTTTTAACTACAAAAAGTAAAACGATGCAGTTGTATTTTGAAATATTTTAACTAATCTAGGGCTGTAACTAATGATTATTTTGGTAATGAAGTAATCTACTGATTATTTTGACAATTGAGTAATCTGATATTTTTAGCAACACAAATAGACCTAAGTGAAAACCAGGCTTTAGTATGACTATTTATATATAAACTAACGATGAGGCAATAATAATTGGCTCAAATAAAATATCAAAACCAAGTAATTACATGGTTTTATTGAACAACACTGTTAAAATACATAATGTAATATGCCTATACATAATATGAACACAAATTTAAGTATATTATGCCAATACCTGCAGAGGGCGTCACCAGCCTGGTGACGTTTCACTTTACAGCGTGATTAAACGATGTTTAAATCCATTTAATTTTAATATTTGGCCACAGGCAAACTCAGAAACTTTTATTTTGAAATCGTGATGTACAATAAATGGCATATTTAGAAATAGGTTGATGTATTCTCCTGTTTTGGCAAAGGTTTATAAATGATTTACATTACAAATCTAGTGAGATAATGCACACTGTTTTCCCAGATGAGCGTTAACTCAAATTCACAGCATACAGAGGAAGAGTTTAGCCCCTTTCACACATAGAGCCTTCACTGGAAAATTACCGGTAACCATTAAGAGATCACGTGTGAAAAGGACCTTTTCAAATAATCCCGGCAAATTTGTTCCGGCAATCATATCGTTCGTATGGAGATGACATGATTACTCTGATCTGTTTACATAGCTCCGCTGCTTTTTAATTAGCTTTTCTATGTAAATATGCACTAGATGGACATCTTTGATCATTGCGCCTCGCAGCTTTTTTAACGTGTCGCGCTTCTCCTTTCATCAGGGCTGCGACTGAATACTGTTATGCGCGTCTCGTGTTTATAAGAGCAAACAATTCTGATTGGCTAATAATGTTAGTTTGGTTGAGAGTGAAAGGTGTGCTCCTCTCATACCATTTGTAGGCGAACTCCTGGACTGGAAAGTGATATCAACAAGTTTTTTTTAAATGTAGGATTATTTTTTTTCCGTAGCCAAACGCTGCACGCCGGAGAACTTTAAGCCCTGGAAGAAGTGAGTATAAGGGTTTTTATGAATCTTTGCAAATTGCCTTTCCTAGTAATGTGCTAGTTAGCCAGTTTCGCGGCTGAAGTTTAGTAGTATGCTCCATAGATACGTACACCTAGATGCCTCATTATCGACTGTTTCTATGGGCTGCGATACGTAAGCCATCCACCATTTTTGGAACGGTCTGCGAATCTTTGAGCGCATTGACTGTGTGCGTCTACAACAGCAAGTTATACGCTTGTATATCTTTGAATATTCATTGATTATTATGGTGGATGCGAGATGGCTGACGCGTCAACGTATCTATCTATGGTCTGCTCGTCACTCCACGGAAGAGAGGGGCGGGGTCAGCGAGCTCACTAGGATTTAAAGAAACTTGGACTAGATCAGTGTGCTGAAGACCGAGCTGATTTTGACAAGGTAAAGAAGGTATTTTTTTTTTACACTACTATTGAGAAATTTTAACCACAGTATTTTACAGACCTTTCATTAAGACCCTAAAGAATCATATCAACTTGTGTAAAATGGGCATCTGATGACCCCTTTAAGCCTACAGGCAAAGAAGATTAAAATGCAGCATGAATCAATCATCTTGTCGCAGGAAGTGAACTGAGGGGAAATCATTTTAAGTGAAAAACGAGACAAAAATTGTGTCACACCTGTGTGACTCACCAGCAGCTTTCTCTGAGCGAGATCCGGGCGTATAATATCTCCAGCTTGAGCTCAAGAATGCTGGCAGGAGATCTTTCAAGAGCATTTCCTGCAATATCTGTTGCTTCTGGTGAAAAACACAGAGCCTGTTTCACACAGGAGGGGATAATGGCTGGGTTTCTCTTTTTTCTTGTGTATGTCTGGTGGAAAACAATAACCAGAAAGAGACAGACATACAGAGAAAACAGTCCTTCCATTTCATTCCAAACTCATTTGAGCTAGCTTTCAGAAGATAGAGAAAACTTTTGCAACCTTTTCGAAACTTGAAAGCCTTAGTTTCCATTAATTTTAAACACACAGAGTGCATTTCTTCAGAATTTCTCCTTTTAGACGGTGGGCCGAGGGGAGATTTCGTGTTTTCAAACGATCTGTGGTGAGGGATAACCTAGTTTTTTATATGTAACCGCTACGCTTTTCAACAAAGCAAATAAAAATTGTTGCCACTCACACACTTTGTCCATTACTATAATATCGGTAACTTTGTCCAGGTTATTTTCCCGGCGAATAGAGCAAGCAGCTACGTGCGGGGTCCGACCTGCATGACGTATTTGTTGCCTTCATCCAATAGCGTGCGTGGAAAGTGTCGGTGTTGGTGACGCGACACACTGGCGCGCTTCGCGCCCAGGATTTAAGATTATACTATTTAAGATAAGAACTATTTTACCTAATTTTGCTACATATTCAGTTTGACACAAAATGAGAATGTAGAGGTAACGTTATCCATTTGTACTGTTTTTATTTTATGTAACCACCTTTTGTCATACGATGTCCTGTCATTTCTTTGTAATCTTTAATAAATACACCCTTCTGATTTAACACATTTGACATAATGGTATTGCTTGGAAACACAACGTCATGAAAAAACGAGACAGACAACTCTTTTTCCCGCCCATGTTTACTGGGAAGAAATGGCAAAACATGAAGTGCTGTATGCATATATTTGAGGGAAGTGGTGGACCCACCATTCCCTTCACAGACATAAGTTGGGAGAAATTTATTAAATCAGTGTTTCTGTGGAAAGACCATGAGGGCAGAGAAGGTATCATTGCAGAAGAGGCAGTACAGGCATACAAGTTACAAAGCCAGGAACCTACAAACCAGTTAGTCAAACCAGCTAACACTGGCTACCACAGGGAGTGCTACAGCCATTTCACAAATATCACTAAGATAAAACGAGCACAAAGGAGAAGAGAGAAGGCAGTATTAGTTGAAGAAACTGCAAAGGAAGGTTGGTATTATATTGTATAGACAGGCGGTGCAGTATTATACATACAGTACAGGTCAAAAGTTTGGAAACATTACTATTTGTAATTTTTAATAAAATTTTATAATTGATCAAAAATACAGAAAAAAATGTAATATTGTTATATATTGTTACAATTTAAAATAATTGATTTTCAATTTATTATACTTTATTTCTGTGATGCAAAGCTGAATTTTTAGGATCATTATCACATGATCATTTAGAAATCATTTTAATATGATGATTCATTATCAAAGTTGGAAACAGTTCTGCTGCTTAATATTTTTTCATAACATGTGATACTTTTTTAGGATACTTTGATGAATAAAAAAAAAAGAAAAAAAAAAGAAAAAGAAGAAGCTATGTTTTTAAAATAGAAATATTTTGTAACAACAATATACACTACTGGTCAGTAATTTTTTTTCTCTTTTTAAAAATAAAATCAATACTTTTATTCAGCAAGGATGTGTTAAATTGATAAAAAAGTGATAGTAAAGAAGATTTATATTATAAGAAAATATTTTATTTTGAATAAATGCAGTTCTTTTTAACCTTTTATTCATCAAATATATTAGGCAGCAGAACTGTTTCCAACACTCACAATAAATCAGAATATTAGAATGATTTCTAAAGGATCATGTGATAGACTGGATGTCACATGTGACACTGGTTGGAGTAATGATGCTGAAAATTCAACTTTGCATCACAAAAATAAATATTCCTATTTTATTTTTATATTATAAAAATAGAAAACCATTATTTTAAATTGTAATAATATTTCACAATATTACTGTTTTTCTTCTGTATTTTTGATCAAATAAATGCAGGCTTGATGAGCAGAAGAGACTTCTTTCAAAAACATTAAAAATAGTAATGTTTCCAAACTTTTGACCTGTACTGTACAGTGCAGTATGGACAGTAGTATACAGTTAAGAAAGTAGTATGGTTTACAGTAATATAAATTAAATATATTATATATAAGAGCAGAATAGATATACAGTATGAACAACATATACAGATATGTGCAGTGTAGTTGCAGTAACAATATAAGATTAGTACAAAAAACTAGATGAAATTTGTTGGCAAACTTTTAAGTTGGCTTGAAAAGGCCTAGCCCGAAAGTTAAGGCAATACAGTTCGATAGATAGGTCGAAAAAAAAATAAAAATTAGGTGGAAAGAAAGAAAAAAAGAAAGAATAGATAAAAGAAAAAATAAAGGTAAATCATGGCTGGAAGATGGTAGGAGATTTCTACGGAGTGGACTGGATGACACTTCCACCAGCTCCAGAGGCCATACTGGAACTTGTGCACTGCTCATGTAAAAAAACTAATTGTGTTAAGGGTAGATGCACATGTAAACTGCATGAGCTGCCATGTACAAACCTCTGTCAGTGTGTAAACTATGACAATAAGTCACTTGAAGATGACTAGGGCACATGCGTGTATGCATGTACACATGTGGGGAGTGGTGTGTTGGCTACTCCTGCAGAAGTAAATCTGTATGACATGTACATTATAACTCTGCTCTCTTTGATAGCCTATGTTTGATAGCCTATGTTCTTTGATAGTTATACTTATAATCTTGTTTCTTTTACATGCAGTTTATGTTATTTGATAGTTATAATCTTATTTCTATTACATACAGTTCTAACTAACGTTAGAGCTCTTAGCTCTCCGGTTTGAATATTGAATATTGGTTAGAATATTAGAATACTGACCCTTTAACGTTATGTCAGATGTAACTGATAATTAAATATATGTCTTAAAACATCAACAGTTTCATGTTTGCCTTGCGTTTTTGGCGAACGTTTGCAAAACGGTCTGAGGTAATTATCCGCCAACATACAGTGGAGCTGTAGTCTATGTGAGTTGGACGAAGTATTACCGTTAGAATGGAATGTTTTACACCAAATCAAATATGTAATCGCATGATGCTAGCTACTGCCAGAGCCGTTAAATATGTTATTCTACAACGGCTCTGGCTACTACTAGTTCGCCAGCTGAAACGTTACCCAACTTAAAACGACACTAACGAGACACTTACACACGTTTGAACAACACAGTGTACAAAACAAACATTTTATATAGATATCATATTCTAATTAAATGAATACTTTCACACAAAGAATGTCCTTGACGATGATCAATGCGCTGCTTCTGCTCGTGTCTGATAGCTAAATCATCCGTATAACAGCTGTTCTAAATAAACTACATCTGATTGGTTAATAATAATCCCATGTCAGTATCTTGCCGCGCTATTGGCTCAACTGATATAGTAGGCAACCGCGTTTGCCTGCATATTTACGGGTCGTGCATTATGATTTCTGGGAAAATGTGCAATAAATGGGAGTGGCAACACTTTTCATATCGTTGAGAATAAAACAACCATCCCAACTTTACAAATCCAGGTTCTCCCTCCATGGGGATCATCCATTTCGAAAAGTAAAGCAGATACGGACCCTCGGCCCACCGTCTATTTGTTTTCCACGGAAGAAAATAAGACAGTGTGATGAAATATTCCTTTAAGACAGGGAGGAGAAGAAAAACGAAGCGTTTGAGGGGGTGTGGCACTGTTTGCTTAATCAGAAAATGCATTTGCAACACATTAAAAAGCTAAAATAAAATAGTAAAAACAGCTTGATGTGTACATTCAAGAAAGTCAAAAGTATGTCCCAAGAAAGTTACACTGTTTGAACATGCATGCACAAACAATAGCCACACATATAGCCTCAAAACAAACGCTGATTCATACTGACACTCTGCAAGTTGCACACACGGTTTGATTTACCTCAAACATCCACAAAGCCTCTGGCACTGATTGATTTTTCACAGTTCGCAGCAGGAGGAGCAAATACTGTGCCACAAGCCCACCTCTGGTGAAAGCAAAGCTGTGTTGTTTTTAAAGCCCGTGATCTTATTCCTCAGACATGCCGCACAGAAAGAGATGTCATGGTCGTAAGAAAAACAACAAGGAGGTATGTTTTCCCACATGCAATTTACACTACCTTGTTGTATTCCTTATAACATTGTAAAAGGTTAACATAGCCTATTGATTAAGGTTGGGAACTGTTATTATTCTGAACCGATTCCTTTTTTACCAAGGGTGCATTCACCAACAACTGAACTTTGAGTACGTGAGAACTTTGACAGTTTTTCCTGAACTTTTCTGTGAACAGTCTTACTGAATATACAGCGAAAACTACAGCAATCAGCAAAGTTCGATTCCTGAACGAATGACTCTTATGATCCGGTTCTTTTGAGTGAATCAAAGTATACAGCGCGAATGATTCTCGAAGGATTGACTCTTAGGAGCCGATTCTCTTTGGCAAATCAAATCATACAGCGCAACCAGTGAAATTTGATTCCCAAACGAATGATTCATATGAGTCGTTTTCTTTTATCAGTGAATCAAAACGCAGCCTACAGCTGGCCCTTGTACGATTTCAGAATGAATGACTCTTATGAACAGGTTCTTTTTAGTGAATCTAAACACATGTGAATCGTTCGAAACAGTTATTTAATAATGAACTTACGAGGCACGATTTGACATGACATGGGTGGTGGGAAAAAAAAGATGTCGTGGCCACAAATTCCTTTCCACGATGTATTAATTTGCAATAATAAATCGTGGAAACGAATTAGCTATTAATTCGTGGGTAAGATATTTCATGTGCGCGGCTTCATAGCAATTTAAACGCAATGTATTCAACATGTCTGACTCAAAATAGGCCTAAGAGCGGCTCAGTTCGGAGTCCTAAAACCTGGAAGAAAAATTCTAATTTTCTGCGTCTTGTGATCGGAAATGTTCATTTAAGGGTAAACTATAAGGTCTGTTGTTGACACTGAAACATTGCATGGTCAAATAGAGACTGCTTTTAAGAAGTCGCAGGAATATGTACAAACTTGATCTAGAATCTCATGAAGCTTTAAGACATGCCACTACAAATCAGTGATTTTCTGAGTATGTTTGCGTTGCAGTTAAAGTACCTGCATAGTGAAACAGAAATATCCCGTAACCACAGTGTTGGGCAATCACTACAAAGGAATGCTTGGGTGGTAAAACAAAGACTCAGCCTCTCTGCATATTTCTCTAATGCGCAATGCAATTAAGCAGCAACTTTCACATTGCATCGAAATGCAAAAGAGTGCACCACATCTTGAAACCAAGATAAACCGCCCCAGTCATTTATTTGCTGTAATTATCGATAGTGTTCTGGTACCCACGCTCACGGGAGTGGCTTTATCTGAGAACGAGACAGAAGCACACCTCACTTGAATGAAAGAAGCTGGCGAACTGAACTCAAGGAAGTTAGTCTAGCAAACTTCCTAACCTTCAAACGACTCGTCCTCCGCCATGGCGTACGCAGCGTATTGGTTGAACATCGTAAGTAGATCTGTCATGATTTGAACTGCACAGAAATCTATTAAAACAAGTCGTAGTGATCAAAGGAGGGTCCTTTTAAAGAGTTGACAAATGTAAACACTTCAGGATTAAGTTGATCTTTGTACTTGTACACACAGGCTCAGTTATTTAAAAAAACAAACAGTAGATATAGAATTTGGGCGTTGTCGGATTTAGTGTAGTGAAATTGGGTTTAAATGCGTTTGGATGGATTGTAAAGTTTCCTGAAGTGTTGTGATACTGGAGTCGCTTTGCAATTGTAAAATCAGAAAGAAAAGAATTCAAAGAATGTCAGATGGCTTATGCGCTGCGTAGCATCAAGGTGTCAACCTGAAAGAATAATTTAATAAGTTAGGCCTAAGTTATGTTCGAAAGTCAACGAGAAATGACTGAAATGTTAAATAGAAAAAAA
>JAFVLL020041221.1:0-16409 GCA_021397915.2 Tor tambroides | reverse complement strand
CAAATATTTCTGGAGAAACCTGAAAATGTGCATCTGCCCCCATCCAACCCGACAGAGCTTGAGAGGTGAACAGATGAGGAGAAGAATGGCAGATATTGCCAAATGCTGATGAGCAAAACTTGTCGCATCAAACAAAAAAGACTTGAGACTATAAAGGCGCTTCAGCTAAGTACTGAGTTGAGGGTTTGAATACTTATGCAACGTACTCATTTCAGATTTTTTTATTTTTTATAAATTTATAAAGTTGTGACAGTTCTGTTTTTGCTTTGCCATTATGGTGTGTGGAGTGTAGCTTGATGTGGGGAAAAAAAAGTAATTTAATGCAGTTTAACATACAGCTGCAACATAACAAAACGTGAAAAAATGAAGGGGTTTGAATACTTTTGCAAGGCACTATATATATATTTATATACATAATTTATTTTTTTCCCTTCAATATTTTTCCTTTCTCTTTCTTTTTTGAGTTTTGAGTTTCTTTTTTGAGTACTTTTTACATGTGATTTGAACTAGTTTGTAAAGAACATTTTTGTGGATAAATAACGGTAATTCTCGCCTTGCGCGCATATTTTGATGCGGTCTGATGATCATATATGATGTAGCTGCACAAATTCAAATATTTCAATGCATCCAAAGCTCAAATCTATTCTAAAAATCCCACATATGCATTTGATAGGAACTCCACACAGTTCCTGTTCAACTCTCTGGTGGAACTGAATGATTCTGGTCTGTTGTTGGTTGAGGTGAAAAGCTGGCTTTAGTCTCAAACCCTTCCCTAGAGACTATCCTGAGTTGTGAAGTCAAAGACAGCAGGCAGGACAGACAGAAACCTATTACATGTTTGTACTTTTTTCTTTTGAGCCACTCTCAATGGAAAAAGATACTTTTGTGTCTGAATGGTAGTTGCTTATATAATTAGAGGCTCACAGTTCCAACCCTGACTTCTTTCTAGGTGACAGTCACTCTGGTGGTCTTAGAACTGAAGCACAAAATGTAATTGAGTCCCTGTTCTTGGTAAACAAGTAGTGATGTTGTGCAGGCTCTGTTGGACAGACGCTGCATGTTGGTTAGTATTCAGTGGCTTGAGTTGGCAGCTGTACTCGTCTTCAAGAGTCAGGCCAGTAGAGTCGTGCCAGCTTCAAACTGACATCAGTCTCATCTGTCTTCATTTGTTCTCTTGTCCAGTGGCCTAGTTGAGTCTGAGTTTCCTCAGTTGTTGTTATTCTGCTCTAGACCCTAACAGTTTTGACTACCCCACAGGAAAGCTCTTTATTAATGCGTAAATACCAGGTTGTGATGAATTTTAGTTCATGATTCATACATTTGAGTTTCATGATTAAATTACAAAATAACAGGGTCATTTTTGATAAATTAAAATTTTGTTGATTGAAATAAAGCTGAAATGAAATGTAAATATTAGATGAAAAACTTTAACTAAACACAAATTTTAAATTTTGCCACGGCAGCTTAATGAAATAGGTTGAAGCACTAAAATTTCTAACTGGTAATAAATAAAAACTAAAACTAAAACTGAAACCTAAACATAGCTAGGGAAAACATTGCCCTCTCCTGCTCAAACAGCTCACATTCACAACAGAGATCAGTGCTAAACACAGAAGACAAAATACCATGGTAAAAGCTCAGTTTTGTTCACATGCATGCGTGTGAGTTTGAGAGGACTCCTTCATATGTGTATTTGAGCATGTGTTTTATATGTGTGTGTGTGTGTGTGTGTGTGTGTGTTTAGTCTGTTGCCTCTGAGCTCAAAGAGGACAAAGGCAGGAAGACAGCATGGGGCGCACGTGAAGATTTACAGATGTGTTTACTCGTGTGGAATCTGTTCTTTTGAGATGAAAGGCCAACTGTTATGTTTGCAGTGTCAGAGTCTCTCGTACCTTTGTGAGTTTATTGGCTGTTTTTGTGGTTCTGTTATAATGGATCTTGTTGCAGATGTAGCATAAACTACTGTTCAAAAGTTTACTTAATTTATTTTTAAGACATTAGCACTTTTATTTAGCAAGGACGCATGATACAAAAAATGTCTATTTCCACATTGATAATAATCAGAAATGTTTCTTGAGCAGTAAATCAGCATATTAGAATGATTTCTGAAGATCATGTGACACTGAAGACTGGAGTAATGATGCTGAAAATACAGCTTTTATCACAGGAATAAATTACATTTTACAATATATTCACATAGAAAATGACTGTAATAATATTTCACAATTTTACTGTTTGTCCTGTATCTTTGATCAAATAAGTGCAGCCTTGGTGAGCAGAAGAGACTTCCTTCAAAAATATTATGCAGAACTTGTCTTTTGTGCTCCATGTCCTAAAACAAAGTCATTCAGATCACTGAATTTTTATTTTTACTTAGCTGTTTCTTTAAACTGATATCTCAGTGTTTTCTTGCCACCTTTAAACTTGAGATTTGGCTCAGAGTTCACTTACCTGAGACTCCAAACCCTTGTATGGAAACTGTTAAATATGCCATTCATGAATATAATCCATTGTTAATGTGATCTGTGTAAATCACACTGTATACAGACACAACAAAACATTTACTGTGATCAGCAATGCTCTCGAGTCATTCATTTTTACTGAGATTGTAATCCAAAGTAAATTTCACATTTCTGAGTAATGTAATGCTTAGATTATAACTCTACAGTACAACATAATAATTACAGCAGCATCATTGAGTGCTTTGTGAGAAGAGCCACTCTCATTGTAATTGTGTGAGATATCTGCTAGATGGGAAACAGTGCAGTAATTAAACTAGTGAGTTTGAGCTGCTTTAGCAGGACAGGGCTCTGTTTTCAGCCCATTCTCATTGTTTGCGGGTGTTTATCGGTGTTCACTGGATGGGACGGGGATCTTTAGCCCATTAAAGTGCCTGGCGCTGCTCCAGAGATGCAGTCTGGGAGTGAATGAAGCAGAAACAGGCCTGAACTATGAGGTTTCCAACAAGCCTTTTTTAGTTTTTCTGATTTTGGATGTATGAATCTGCCAGCAGCTAGTTATCAGAGGCTTTCATTCACTCAGGCACGACGGTGTGTGATTTATTTGTTGAGATCTGTGAGGCCACACAGGCTGTTTCTGACGGTAAGCAGTGTTTACTGCATTAGTCACTCTGCTGCTGATGCGACTCAGACTGACCAGATGAATCACCAGCACAGATAGTTTTTAACTAGTTTCCCTCCAGTGGCATGTTTGACTTTACTGATGATGTGTAGTGGGAAGACACATTTTAGTCAGTATTGTACAGTACCACATTCATGGTATTGATAAACAAAAATGATACAAAAAGTTATAAAATAAACAAATACACTACCATTCAAATATTTGGGGATGTTTTTTTTTTATATATAATTTTGAAGGAAGTCTATTTTATGTCATCAAGGCTGCATTTGTTTTATCAATAATACAGCAAAAGTAGTAATATTGTGAAATATTATTACAATTTAAAATAACTTTTTTCTATTTGAATATATGTTAAACTGTAATTTATTTCTGTGATCAAAGCTGAGTTTTCAGTATCATTACTCCAGTCTTCAGTGTCACATGATCTTCAGAAATCAGTCTAATATGCTGATTTACTGCTCAACAAACATTTCTGATTATTATCAATGTTGAAAACAGTTGTGCTGGTAAAATTTTTGTGGAAACTGTGGTGCATTTATTTTTTCAGGATTTTTTTAATGAATAGAAAGTTCAATAGAACAGCATTTATTTGAAATCTTTGTAACATTATAAATATATTTACTGTCACTTTTGAATAATTGAATGCATCTTGGCTAAATAAAAGTATTAATTTATTTTTTTTAAAAATCATATATACCCCAAACCTTTGAATGGGAATGTAAACACATGGAAAAATCTTCAGTTTAGCTTTTGAAATGTATAGAAATGGTGATGAAATCAGTTATTTTAAAGCATTATTTTAAAGCTCTATGGACAGAAATGTTGTCAATTAAAAATGGAATTGATTTAATCTTGTCACTGGCTCTGTAAAGACAAATAAAAACCATATTTACAGTAATGCACTCACTATGAGAGTCTGTGAGGTGAGGTACTGAAACATTATAATGTTAAAATTGATTGTATTTCTCTCTCTGTTGTTTTGTAATTGATTTCCCAGTGTGCCGTGTGGTGGTAAAGTATTAGTTTATTGATTTATCAAATGATTATGACTCTCTCTCTAAAGCTATCAGCAGGACATCCTTTGATAATGTTAATGAATCACAGGGATAATGATCTGTTTTGTGGTTTTATGTCTTTATGGTCTCTTTGACTCTCACATCGCCTGCTCCGTGTCTTAAAGCAGCAACGTTAAAATAGGAAACTTTGTTAAACACTCATTATTTTGTAATTATGTATTGCAATGCAAAAATGACACGTCTGACCTTTCACTGAATGTAATTGCTCTGTGCAGTCATTGTGTGTGTGTGAGATGGGATACACACACTGCTTAGACCAGAGTTACATTTCAGCAAAAGACGTGGTGCTGGAGTGGAGGTTTATTGCTGTTTTACTGATACACCCTCTTTCTACAAAGAGGCTCTCAGCCAGTGGTAGTGTGGGAATATCTGGTGGGAGGAGAAACGCTTTCACCTGGAGCTCTGGAAAACAACACGCGATACACAGAGACAGAGAGTGACTGAGGAAAAACTAAAGAGAAATAAACACATGGACTGGTGCTACTGTAGGCACTTCGTGATGGATCTGTACTGCTCCGGTAAAGGTAGGAGACGCTTGTGTTTGTAACAGGGTGGACCCTTAGTAGACAGCAGGTGTAAAGCGCTGACTGGCTAGTGAAGCACAGATAACACACTCACGGGTGTCATATGAGACTGGCTTTGGTTTCTAACGAATGCCTTGTCAGAATAATTCATTGTTAGACTGGCTACACTACAATCAACATCAACACCACAACACCAAGTGTTAATTCATATCTGTACTATATGATGTTTATAAAAATGTATTGGTAACTCAGTTAAGATTACTGGGAATTTGGGAGAAATAACCATAATCAAACCAGTTTTTATTACAAATAAATGACATTTAAATATGTGATCAGATCAAAACAGGCGCTTGAAGAGCGTGAGTCCTAATGGTTTTCTAACAGGCAGAGCATGATGGGATGCGCAGGGCTGTGATTGGATGGATGCTGTGGTTACTTTTTATAGATGAAGTCAATTTCGGCTCAGCCCTGTATCTCAACAATATCAACCTGTATTTAGGTCAGCTGACACAAACTCGCTCTTGTTTAATGTTTAGGACATTTTGTCTTTAATTTATTTTAAATAGATTTTTGACCTATCCACTTTTAAAAAAATATTTCTTATTCAGGCCATGTTTGTGAACATAATATATGCAGTTTAGAAGTGCCTCAAAAAATAAAATAAAATACAATTTAGGCTTTTATGTATTTGATGTATTTATTTTTATATATTAATATATTTGAATTGCATGTAATACTTCCACCCATTTGGATTAAATATTTTTAGCATAAACAAACTAATAAACTTAATCTGATGCATATTTGTCAGTCAGATTTCTGTAGTAGTACTAATAAAATGAATACAATAAAGTAGAATAAAGTGAATTTAAATACACAATATATATTTATCATCAATACATCAAATTTATTTCCATCTCATACGTTTCAACTGGATATTGCTTCTTTTAAAAATAGCTAGCAGTATTTTAACAATTTTCATGCTTTTTAGCTGAAACAGAGTTTAATTTTCACAATAAACAGATTTTTGCTGATTGTAATCTATTTGATAAATAAATGCATTTTGAAAAATATGATTGTTCAAATAAAATCTAATAGATGCAAATAGTTAATAATAATGCATGCTTTTGGAATGCTGAAACCTGTTTGATTGATGTGACAAATATGCATCACATTAAGTTTTTTAGTTTGTTTGGAATTTTAAAGTCAATTCAAATAAATAATTTTAAATTTTAGTGCATGCACTTCCAAAAACTTGTGAGACAAAGATTTCATATTTCTCATGATTCTGAAAACCTTTTAGTCTAAAGGCTTCTGCTTAAACTCTTGAACTTAGTTTTGTTGACGATATAAAATAAAATTGTACATACAGTAGCAGTTTCTTTAAAAAGTAGCACCTTTAATTGTTTAATTAAATTAGTAATTAATACTATTTTTAATTGATGATTTGGAGTGAATTAAGATCCTCAATGCTCATCATAGACATTCCTCCTTCAGTAGTATTAACATGAATATTTATGCATTTGGCAGGCACTTTTATCCAAAGTGGCTCCATTTTTTTAAAATCAGCCCTTGCCTTCCCTGGAAAGTGAACCCATGATCTTGGTGTTGAGTGACATTTAATGACAGTTAAACAACTGTTGGCTGATGAATGTCTCGACTGAGCAAAGGTTAGATTTGTTGAATGTTTATCTGCTCACTACATTATCCTCATAGTTGTATTATATTGGTTTTGATGGCTTTATTAGTGTGCGTGCAGACGTTTGACTGCTGGTGATCTCTGGTGATCCATTGAAACAGAAGTACGTGCAAACTCGCGCACACACATACTGTATGAACTCACACACTCTCACACGCAATGTCTAGAATGGATGCCGTTTATAAGAAAATGACCAGAATCATTACAGCTGAACTCTCTGTTCTGTGGCTGTGTGGCATTTCGGAAATGAATCGTCCGTCAAAAGAGACTCCACAGCTGACGGCATGAGTGTCTGTTCCTGACTGAAGCTCTCTGTTCTGCTCTGACATCTCTTTCTGAGCCCAGAGCTCTCTGGCATTCACTCGCTGCCATGTGAAGCTCTATGAGCTTATGGAAATATTCAGAGGAAAGGTCTTGTGTTTAATGTCAGTGCCAGCTCACCATTCAGAGACCTCGCACACTGATAGTAAATATGTCCCTCTATGACCTTCCATGTCTGTTAGTTTCCCATCTGTTGTCCTTTGAGTAGGACAAGGATCAGTTAATAAATAGACATTTGTGACCCTGGACCACAAAACCAGTCATTAGTGTCAATTTTTCAAAATAATATAGAATATTATTTCCATATATAGAATAAGCTTTCCATTGATGTATGGTTTGTTAGGATAGGACAGTATTTGGCTGAGATACAACTATTTGAAAATCTGGAATCTGAGGGTGCAAAAAAAATCGAAACACTGAGAAAATCGCCTTTAAAGTTGTCCAAATGAAGTTCTTAGCAATGCATATTACTAATCAAAAATTATGTTTTGATATATTTACAGTAGGAAATTTACAAAAAAATTTACAAAAAATTTACAAAAAATCTTCATGGAACTTCTTTATTTAATATCCTAATGATTTTTGACATAAAAGAAAAATCAATAATTTTGACCCATACAATGTATTTTTGGCTATTGCTACAAATATACCCCAGCGACTTAAGACTGCTTTTGTGCTCCAGGGTCACATTTTATGTGAGAATGAAGCATTAAATGGTACGAGAGACATAACTAGCACAGCTACATAGGAATTGGTTTTCAATTACAGTAAATTATACAGTTTATTTGTATGTGCAGAAATAATACTTAGAGTACATTTATTAGCTTTAAGCTTTTGTGCAACATATATTGTAATAGATATCATGTACCAAATAAGCATCTATGTTGGTTAGGATATGTTTGTAATATGTATGTATGTATGTGTGTGTGTGTGTGTGTGTGTGTGTGTGTATATATATACCGTTCAACAGTTTGGGGATTTTTGTTGATACTTTAAATTTTATTCAGCAAAGATGCATTAAAATGTATCACGGTTTACAAAAAATACTGGCCATCACAACTGTTTTCAACACTGATAATAATCAGAAATGTTTCTTGAGCAGTAAATCAGCATATTAGAATGATTTCTGAAGATCATGTGACACTGAAGACTGGAGTAATGATGCTGAAAATACAGCTGCAGATCACAGAAATAAATTACAGTTTAACACATATTCACATAGAAAACTGTTACTTTAAATTGTAATAATATTTCACAATATTGCTGTTTTTACTGTGTTTTTAATCAAATAAATGCAGCTTTGGAGAGCAGAAGAGACTTCCTTTAGAAACATTAAAGGGACATATGGAAAGTGATTGGTTTCTGACATAATCATACATGATTGATAAAAAGATCTATGAGTGTGTCAAACAGTCCATCATCTGTATGTTGTGTCATCTGTTTGTGTGCTCAGTAACATTCAACGCTCAACAGGTGGCAGTGTTTGAAAACACATTTGTTCTGCTCTAAAAGGCATGCGTTTCATTCTGTTGTAATACATCTAAATCTCTCTGTGTCTGTGACATTGATATGAATTCACCCTGAGGTCTGAGTGCTGGCACAAACGTCCCGTATGGTGGATTTCACTGCTGAATCCATTGTAATTAGATACTTTATAGCCACAGGCTGTGAACTAATGTCAATTTTCTTTGTCTGTTTGTCTTTTCCAGGTGAGTTGCAGTACTTTTCCCTTCATTTTGCTGTCCTGATGAGCTGGAACAACATGCAGCTGAGCTGTAGATGTCTCTACCACAAGTATTACACACCACGACTCTCATAAGTGCTAGAAAACAACCCTCAGCGCCGTTTTACACTCCACTGAGCTCTGAAAAACCCTCAAAGGTGGCAGCTTTCATAGACTATTCTCCATAACAGTTGGGTTACTGTGCAGAGGACTGTAATCCGCTGTAGTTCTGGGTGTAAGTGAGAGTTGACTGCTGAGGGAGGGTGTGGTAGGGCTCTTTTGTAGCGATGGACGTTGTTCTTCAGCTCATACAGGTTCAAGGCCTTTGGTCTCACAGCTGTCTTTGAAAACTAGGCCATAAACATCTCATCTGCTGGGTGTACTGTCAGCCTACGGCGTGTAAAGATCGGCCAGGTGCATTATTCCATTAGATTATCTGCCTTTCACTTTCTAGGGTGGAGTTTATTGTCATTGTTCTCTAAAGAAATCAAACCTTCTTTACACCCTCTGTACTGTAACCTGAGAAGACGGCACACACACACACACACACTCACACACACACACACACACACATAACGTCAGGTTTGGGTTATGCCATTACCAGCATGTAGCAGAAGCTATCATGTTTTCTTTGTAGTTTTATGTCTTAAGCTGTTTGTTCACAGATTTGTTTCACTTTTTGTTTGAAAATTTTTCTTTCACTTTTAATGACTGAGGCGTGATAGCATAATGTATGGAAGCTTGTTTCCACCACAGGATAAAAAAAAAAAAGAATGAATGAATGAATGAAAAGGGTAATTCAGATTTTTTAACTTGTAATTCAGACTTTTTTCCTTGCAGTTCTGAGAAAAAAAGTCAAAATCGCAAGGTATTGTGTCAGAGTTGTGAGATATAAACTCAGAATTGTGAGAGATTAACTTGCAATTCTGAGAAAAATTCAGAATTCTGAGTTCATATCTTTTTCTCAGATTTGTCAGTTTATATCTAGTAATATGTATCCCTCTTTTTATATTTTGCAATAATTAACTTTTTTATTTTTTAATCCCATGGCAGAAATAACTTTCCATACATAAAGTTGAACACTGCACTGATTCTATAGTTTTCTATACCACAATTACAGCATTACAAACTTTGATTTGAAGCAAAAAATTATTTGATAATTGGACAAAAATGTAAAGGTATCTGTACTTAACAGCTTTAATGAGAGAGATATATATGGAGAAATATAAAACTATTTATTTAAAGTTATTGATAACAGAAACAATATATTTTTGTTTATTGCAAAATATGCATACATATCTATCATTATATTGCAGAAATAGTAAGCAGTGTGCTATTCTGAATTCAGCTTGTGTGTTTGTACAGAAGATGTCGCCATTTTTTAATCGCATGAAAACTGTGCTTTTAAAAGGCAAAATGTCAGTAGGAATGAGTATCCAGAGGAAAATATGCCCTACTGTATATGACGTAAAGGCACATTTGGGCAGCTTTCTGAAGGTTTCTCACAGTGTTAGCGAGGGCTGTTTAATGCGTAACGATGGACTGAGGGAGAAATGATCACAGAGCTCCTGATATGAGATATCAGCCTTTGTGCTTTTGTTTGTTTCTGATTGGATGAGGACTGTTTTGTGTGAATCAAAGGCTTTGGCGTGCCGCACCGCACCCGTCCCGCCGCACAGATCCTGACATTCAGCTGGGTGGGGAACGTGATTTCCCAGTGTTCAAGGCAATGCTTTCCGTGCAGGATGAGACAAAAACCAAACTGACATTAATGAAAGTAACACAGTGTGCTTTATGAGTTTATGAGTCACAGAGAGATCATAAAGTACTCCACGCTCTGTGACTTGGGCAAGGTTTTGGATCGATTCACTGGAGGAATTTAGCCTAGAATAGACTCTTCTTCTAGAGGAGATTTGCCTCGGCTGTGAGATAGATGGTAATCTCACAGGAACTGACATAAGAAAACGACTGAGAGTGGCAGCTCTTTTATCTATTATGATATGTTTTTGAGCGCCTCATCGGGATGATTGATGCATGATCTGCTCTGATAACTGAAAACAGCTGTTGAGCACATGATGCAACTCTGATATCAGAACATGTTTACTTTCGTCTGTGTTGCACGATCAGTTCCTGTTTTATGGAAATAAAATGAACAGATTTATCAAATGAAATAATAATAATAATTATATATATATATATATATATAAATAAATATGCATTTAATATTTATATATTAATAATATATAACAAAGCATAAATAAATAAATAAATAAATAAATATTAGAAGAGAAATAATTCATAAGTAGTGAGTAATATTTTTCATGTTTTTTAAAGTCTCTTCTGCTCACCAAGGCTGGATGTTTTGATAAAAAATACAGTAAAAACACAAATATTGTGAAATATTATTGGAATTTTTATTTGCATTTTTATTGCATTAGCTGTTTTCTATTTGAATATATAGTAAAATGTAATTTATTTCTGTGATCCGCTGCTGAATTTTCAGCATCATTACTCCAGTCTTCAGTGTCACATGATCTTCAGAAATCATTCTAATATGCTGATTTGCTGCTCAAGAAACATTTCTGATTATAATCAATGTTGAAAACAGTTGTGCTGCCCAATATTTTTGTGGAAACTGTGATACATTTTATTTTTCAGGATTCTTTAATGAATTCACGTTTATTTCTAACAGAAATCTTTTGTAACATTATAAATGTCTTTACTGTCACTTTTGATCAATTTAATGCATCCTTGATGAATAAAAGTATTCATTAAAAAATAAATAAATAAGATTTTGACACTGTAGCATATGTATAAAAAAATGATTGTGTTAATGCTTAGAACATCAAACATCAAATTTGCAAAATTGCTATATTAAAAAATAAACATGACCTTATTTTTGCAGTTCACAACTGTCTGACCAGTTAAACCAGTCAAACGCTAGTTTGGCTAGTCTGAGACTAGTTTAAACCGGTTAAGCAGCTGGTCCATAGCTTCTGGTATATTTTTACCCAAGTCATAAAGGGATGTGCTGTCTTTCATTTCCCCTGGGCAAACAAACAGAACTAAAACTATGCAGTGAATCTACAGTAATTCTGCAGAGTTAACAGGCCTGGCGAAACAGGGCCGTCCTGCGGTTCAGAAATAGTAGTGTTAATAATGGACAGCAGAGAGAAGACGCTGATAATGTCTGACAGTAAAATTATATGTTCATCATATTCCCACATGATTCTTTCTCAGATGAATAAAACATAATTTTCTTCTGGAAAGAGCTGCAGTGGTTCTCTAGTGCAGCTGAACTTTTAATGAGCAGAGGATGTTTCGTAAATCACTTTAATGCTTGCTGGCGAGTGTACAGTATGTTATTGACAGAGATGCATACTAAGGTTTTACTGACTGTTTATGCATGTGCCCCTATTTAAGTTGGTAAATAATATGTTGTCGGTTTATGACGCTGAGTTCGGATGCAAATGCACAGGAGTCTCTGTGTGAGTTTTGCTTTGCTGTTGCTGGGTAACCCTGACCTAAGTCCAGCGCAGACGGTGTATTTAGCAGCCGACGGGCTGTCTGTGACTCATGTTCCCATGGCGACCGCAGGCCCAGCTGACCACACCCTGATGTGCTGTAAAACCGTCCTGCTGACTCACAGGACAAACATGCTGCTCGCTTTGAGCTTTCTGCGCTGCGTTCACAAAGCACTATTACTTACCTATGTGTTCCTGTTTCTAGCCGCTTAGATATTAACACAGTTGGTGCACTGAAACTGTAGTTTAACCACAAGTAAAAACAATGACTCTTCAATACAGTCTATAATAGTGGATTTAGTATGCGAGTACAGATTTGACTAAAACCATGGAATCCTGCAAACCATCTTTTTCAGAGACTTGCAAAAGCAAGATTTTTGATTTCACAATGAATGTCACTGAAAAATGACTAACATGTGTGGACAGGAATCTGAAGCATTTCAGATGTGTTTTAGTGAAGATGAACCGCACCTCATGTTATTGCAGAAAATCATTTGTTTAGCAGAATAAAATGTAATGTTTTCTGTGGTTAGCTTATCTCTTTAGCCTATCTGTAGTTTTATGTACACTGTTGACTGACAGCCTTGTTTATCCTGTAAACATTCTCTGCAGTGATAACTTTTTTTATGATGATGTCGTATAAAAACATTGGTTCTCAACTGGTAGGTCATGTCTTAACAATAATTTCTGGTTAGGCTCTCTTGATCATTTTTATTTCAATTACAGTACAAATTTTGGCTTCCAATAATTGCTATAATCAAAATAAAACAATTATTTTGCCACACTCATTAATGTAATTATGACCCCACTTTGCCTTGTGTTCATCCTTTTTTGTATTATTATTTTTTGTATCTCAAAATATATGTAAAAAAAAAAAAATTATATATTGAATAAATGTTTAGTATCTTACACTGGAAAATTATGTATTTATTTATTTAGCATTTCTTTAAAATTTTTATTTGTTTTCCAGTTTAATTATATTTAAAGGTCAACAAAATCTTCTGATAAAACACAGTTTTTAAAATTATTTTATTTATTTATTTATTTATTTATTTATTTATTTATTTATTTATTTATTTATTTATTTATTTATTTCCCAGAATACAGCAGTCCTAATTTCCAGGTCAGTTCTGATAGGAACAGATGGAAAAACACATAAATAATAAATGCAAATAATAACTTGCATTGAACCATATAATCATAAATAGTCAGGATAATACAATTCTGTAACACTTTATTTTAAGGTGTCCTTGTTACACGTTACATGTACTTACTATTACAGTAACAATTAATTATGCGTAATTGCATGCAAGTAACCCTAAGCCAAACCATAATCTTAACCCTAACCATATAGTAAGTGCATGTAGTTAATTAATATTACTCAGTACTTAAATGTATAATTACACTGTAACAAGAACACCTTAAAATGACGTGTAGCCTACAATTCATAGACTTATAATTGGGAGGAGAAAACACTTGCGTCAAAGTATTCTGATTCATTCATTATATGATTAAATATGGACAATATTAATACAGTATTTGACTCACTATTTATCCCATGTTATATGCTGGTAAATCACACTTTTGGCTTTTTTATGCATTTTTGCTGTATATATTAAATAATTTTGGTACTGTGTTGGGGTCCAGTAAAAAAATCTGGATCCTGAAGTAAAAACCAGTTAAGAATCACTGCCTTGAACAGCCTTTAAAATGTAAAGCTTTGCAGAAATGTTCACAGTTAGCATTATAAACACCTTAAGACTTCATCTTAAAAAAAAAAAAAAATCAAAACAAAAAAACATTGCTGTCTCTTTCCTTCATCTCTCCCTGACTAGCTTGTACTAATCTGAACAACGCCTGAAGCTTTGTATTGCAAGCTCTTCCTGCGTTTATTTGCCTCTTTATGATGAATCGCTTATTGTAAGTCTCTTTGGATAAAAGTGTCTGCTAAAAGAATAAATGTAAATGTAAGAACAGCAATGTGCATAAACAAGCCCAAAGACAATACTTTGCTTCTCAAGATTCTGTTGAACAGGAACATCTACCAAATAATCCTCTTATTGAAAACAAAGCAAACCACTTAAACTGACACAAAAGCTTCAGGCAGCAGTAAATCAGGCGTCTGGGTGTGGAGTTGCTATGGGAAGGACACTCATGCTGTAAGGCCTTCTCTCTAATAATGCATATCAACAGCCCAAAACGCTCTTCCCCACCCTTTTATCCCAAACACTGCACAAGCTGATCCAGCCACTAACTGGTTATTAGTCCAATCCTCCAAAATGCCTGGTTTTAGTTAATGGTGGAGATCAATCCCACCTCTTAAAGAAAGTTTTATTTGGTTGTGCTGCCAAACCAAGAGCCTGCTCTCTCTTTCACAGCACATCAATAAACCTCGTCCCATTGATTGCAGGCTAAATTTGTTGTTGTGGCAGAACAGGCCAGTGTTTGTGTGGAAGTACGTGCTGCTGGAACAATGCTGGAGCGGGGCAGATGTATGGGACTCTGGGAGAATAGAGGGGGCAGGATGGGACAGATTTATGGACTCCATGACTTAGTGTGTTTGTGGGCAGAACATGAAAAGAGGCTCTTGTTTCTCCACTGCATTCCCCTGTCATTCTCCCCGACGTGCCCCCCTCCGGTCCTGTGTGTTACGGGGGAATGGGTTTCAGATGGGGTGGTGTTGTCCACATGGGGAAGACGTGGTGGTTAGACTGCTCACTGTTCAAACATGCACTGTCAGATGAGTCTGGACGTGGGCGATATTCTGGGAGATCGATTCTGGCGCAGCAGCAAGAAAGGTAGGTGATGTATGGCTGGACATCATCACAATCAAGGCAATTGTGACTGCTTTCTGTCCTATGGGCTGACATGCAATATTCTTATTGCAAAGCTTAGCAAAGCTTTGAATTTTGTGTAAAAATTGCAAGTTCAATTTGCTTTACTGCACTTCAGGTGAGCGCGTGATTGCGTAAGTATATTAATAGTGTTCACAAAACTGTGAAGGAAGCTGACTCATTTCCAGAGACTTGGTTTTTGGCTCTTTTGACTCGGGTCAGCGTGAAACCACCTAGCAACCACACAGAAATGTGTATAGCAACACTGTGGCAGCTCCCCAAGACACCCTTGCACCTAGAGATGGGAAATATGGCTAAAAATACTATCATATATATGTAAATGCGTGTGTGTGTATGTGTGTGTGTGTGTGTGTGTGTATGTATGTATATATATATATATATATATATATAAAATATGATATTTATCACAGTATTTGTTTACCATTAATCGGAAAGGTAATGCTAAGTCACATTCATTCTCAAGTTCTAACAATTAAAAATTTACAGAGTATGTTACATTTAATTTAGGGCCCCATAAAATCCATTTTATTTTCCCAAAATTCTTTGTTTTCCATTTTATTTTTTCCAGATTTATGATTTAATACAAATATATCATCAAAAATTGTGTCTAATGAAACAAATAAATAAAACTTTAACAACTTAATTAGTTTTTTTAAATGTAATTAAATGAAAATATAACAATTAATTTTACAAGAAACATTGCCTTTTTGTATTTATTTTTGTCAAATAATATGCTGCACAACAGAACTACATAAATTAAAAAATTGACAAAAATATCTTGGTTGTATGATCATCCTTAAATATAAAAATATTATTGTTACTTTGAGAAGTACATTTATAAAATAGTACTATATTTCTGTCATAATTCCTTCAAGTTAAACCAAGCTTTTATTTTGGCAGTTTGTTGTGAAGATCTTTGAGTTTCAGTGTGTATTTGTTAGTGAAATGGTGAAAATCTTATGAAGTGACTCTCAGATCACATGACGTCATTGTCTTCTGTCAGGCTGCTTTATAGTTGAATCAAATTCTTTTTATAATTGATAAATTTTGCAAATTAATTTTCCTATTTTGCATCAACTGAGTTATTGAACTGAACCGAATTTCTTTTTAGAGCTAATTTACGGCTGAATTTATATTTGTTCCATATTTTGAAGTTTGCATAATTGATTCTGTTATTTTCCTTTTTAATACTGTGAAGCTGATTTGAAACTGTCTGTATTGTATAAAGCCCTATAGAAAATCAGAGTTAGTGAGATGGTCAACACATCAACTATGACCTCTGTGTATAATTTATCCTGAGAAGTTTAGTTAGGAATTTTTTTTCTAACTTTGTAATCAGATTTCAGGACAGGAGAGTTGGAATAGGACAATTCATAGGCTTATCAACTTTTAAAATAGAGGACAAAATACATCCAATCAAACTCTACATCTCTCACTTGATAATTTGGATAATATGTGACCCTGGAGCACAAAACCAGTCTTAAGTCGCTGGGGTATATTTGTAGCAATAGCCAAAAATACATTGTATGGGTCAAAATTATTGATTTTT